>NCQV01001757.1:11352-30835 GCA_002740545.1 Lophocereus schottii | reverse complement strand
CAAATCATTTTTTTTTCTTTCTTTCACTAAGAAAAGACTAGTCCTCTCTACTCTCCTCCACTTATTTCCCCCTCTGTAATAGCTGCTGCTATGTTATGCTATAGCCCAGCCACTAGTCAGCCACCAACCCCCCTACCTCAGCCACCAACAACCCCCCTAGACACCACCCACACTCCTACAATGTCTAACCTCACTTATATCTCCTTTCTTAAGCGTCAAGGTGAGTAAAATCTTAAATCAATCTTGCTGACTTTCATTTGTATTTTGGTTTTGGATTCTTCTTTTTTGTTGTTTTGATAGTTGATCATGTTATTTTGATAGAAACAAGAGTTATTTTGGGGTTTTGATGGTTGGTTAAGTTGGAAAGCAAGTAAAATTTGAGATTGATAATGTTCATGCAAGCTTAAGTTAAAACTATGGTTATAGATTGTTTTATATTTGATTTGATAATCTTTAGCTTTATAAATGAGTATGATGATGTTAGTTTGATTTTGGATGAATTAAAGGTGGATTTGAGTTGGTCATGAGATAGGGTTTGATGATTATGTATAGTTTAATTTATTCTTGGCAACAAGTTGGGTATTTATGTATACTTGGATGGAAAATGAATATTAAATGTGTCATTTAACTTGGGAAATGACTTGGTGTATATTTTCATAAAGGCGCGATTTATGGGATTTTTCCCAATTGATTAAATGAGGTCATTTTGCTCACTTATGCAAATAAGTAAAATTATGGATGTGTTTTGAGTGACTTGAGAAAGAGAAGAATTAAAAATTTGATGAAGATGATTTTGGAGTGGAATTGAGTATAATGGCTTTGTACATTGATGGGAAGAGCCTAAGCTTTATTATATGATTTTAAAGAATGATTTTAGATGGGGATTTATGTGAAAAGAAATGAGAAAGCAAAAGTAGTGTGGCTCTGAACTAGTAGAAAATAGGGGTCATTTTGCTAATAAACTGGTAATGATCAAGCTAGCTAAAAATTATGATTTTTTATGGGTAGATAGATCTATGAGTTAGCTTTCAAATGCCTTTTTAATCGCCTTAATATGATGTGTGTAGAAAAGGTTATTTCCATTTTGCTAAGATTTCCTAGGATAGACTGAAGCTATACACAGTTGTGTTCTAGCCCAATTTTAGGAATGGTATTGAGAGAAATATATTTTGTACTATGAATAAAAGTTTTGAGAGACTTCTTAAGCTTTTCATATTGGGATTTTAGCTGTCCATTTGAGGTCAAGGGTGAAAGTTATGAATTTTCTAAGGTGGACCTTGAATTGATAACAACTTTGAATTTACTTAGAAGCTTATTTGATTTGGAAAACTAAGTTATATGGCATGTGCAAAGAAATTGGAGAAGTGGGGAGATTGATAACTCAAGATTAGTGTTTATTGGTCTAAATCAGTATGTTTAAAGTTATTGTGAACCTACCACCACTCTAATTTCCCTTAAATGTTGATTATCCATCTCAGAATGTTAAAACAAAAATCCACGTTTAATTATCACCATCAAAGTCTTTCTTTTATGATCCCAATTATTCTACCTTGATCAATTTTTCCACATTATTCACTTTCAGCTAAATTATCCTAATTCATTTAGCTTTCAAATCATTTTGGTGTAACTTATTTTCTATGGAACTATTTGAGTTATGGATGTCTTTTAATGAATTTCTATTACAGTTATAATTACGAAAGTCAGCATTATTTACTAATTACATATACCTATAACTATATTTCTTAAATAGAATCAGGGCCTAATCTGTCGTTTTCCATTGTGCATAAGTATTATTAAGTGAGATTATATTTTTAAAGATTCCAGGTACGTTCATTGTCTGTATCTTTAGAAATCAGAGTGTCTTTATTAAAGTTATCACATTTTAGTAAGTACATCAATGAATTAGTTTATAGAGTGATTTATCATTTAATTAGTGAGGCCACCAGTTATCATCTATAGGGCATTCGCCCTCTAGTTACTCCCGTGGCTTCAGGCCAGGTCCTCGATCAGCTTGGAAAGTGTACACCTATCCATAGATCATAACAGTTATAAGGGGCTCACTACCAGATAATAATTAGTAATACAGCTTTACATTTATCTCAACCACAATTGTAACTTAAAATGAATTGTAAAGCGGACCGAACCAATTTATGCAATTATCATTTCACCATACAGGAGTGCATGTACTGAGATTCGGCTCACAGTTTGAAATATTTTTCATGTTTTGTTTTGGGCAAATGTCTAGTGAAACGCCTTCATGATAGTAAACCAGCTGGAGAAATAAGTTGAGCAAGGAATGTGGATGGATCAACAGTAATGTTGTACATGAGTAGTTTGGAGCTTGAGAACTTCAGTTGATGGAGATGTAAACTTTATGATAATTGCTTAGTTGTGATGTATAAACATCATGTTAGTTATGATGTTAAATGTATATGAGTTTGATTTATGCTCAACTATATCCTCTCTAGGGTATTTGCTTTAAGCCTTATCCTTTTTGGGACGGCGGTAATGCCTCGATCATTGGGTTTATCACCTCTATCATCAGATTTATTAGTCCTAATTTAGGATTTTATTAAGGAGAATGCAAATAGTAAAACATGTTGCATTTGGGATGTTAAAGTTTTTGGTATCAGAGCTAGGTTTGATCTTCCTTGATGGGATGTGGGATATGGAGAGTAGAGATTAGAGGGTGAGAAGGTTGGTTAGTGAAGGTTATTAATATATCATTGGAGATTTATGACATTAGAGATTTATTACAGTAGAAATGCTTGTTTATCTCTCCGATGTTCTTCACTTATGTTCCTTCTTGTTAGATGGAACCATATGCAGTGAATATGATGTCAGGTACTTCTATAGCCATTCACATCTCTTTACTATATGCTAGTGTGGTAGCCTACATGAAGGCCCCATTTCTAAGTTTCATAATGTCATGGCCCATACACATATGCTACTATGGACCTTATTTACAGTTGGCCCTTGGGTCGAGTTTAGGACCCAATATCATGACTTTATGATGACTTGGGCCTTGGGATAGGACAAACTTAGATTTTAATTTCTCAAGGCTTAGGCTAACATTATCACCGAGCTATTATTAAAAGAAGAGTTTGAGCCAAGAGAGAATAACATGGACATTCTGCAGTATATATTTTCATTACACTTTGCATTTTCCCTATCATCATCACCTGCACCGAGCACTCCTCAGCCACCTAATAACCTAAAGCCATCAGGACCTAGAGAGGGGATTCCTGTGTCTGATGGATCAAATGAAGTCTACATTGTTATAGATCTCCCTGATACATCATAGTTTAGCTCTGATGGTAATCTCATGGAAGACTCAGAGAAGGACCCATAAATGAAAAGAGCATCAGCTTGACCATGATGATGAGAATGTACAGATTGGTGCTTCAGACAACAGTTTTGACTCGGGTGGAGAGCCTGGAGATGAGTCTGACATAAATTATGATCCATCGAGGGATCATTAGATTGATTTGCATTATTTATTGACATCTCGAATAGATTATTTTATAAGCCCACATGTATATAGTATAGCCAGTTGGATAGATGAATTTTATGCAGGTTATGACATTCATATAGTTAGACAGGTCATTCCGATTGTGTTGACTAGTTCTGCCTACTTCTGGACATGTGGCAGACTTAGTCTATTGGGGAGAAGTAGTGTTTGGTTAGGAGGCAGGTGTAAAGGTTGACCTTGGATGGTCAGTTGGATATGTATATACACGAGCAATTATGGTAATGATATAATCAAATTTTGCGTTATGTTTTAATAATACTTGGGCTATGCTAGTTGCATCTATTGTGTAAGTGTATCTTATATGTTGGTTGTAGTTGGCTCACTGAATTACTCAGTTAAGTGGATAGTCAGAATATCAGAATATGTGTAAAACAATGCAAAAACCCACATAGAAGAAAATTCAAATCATGGTCAATGGTCAAGTGACCAATTTTTATATAATATGCTAATAACCCTTAGTGGAATGCCCTCCTCATGAGTTGGTTAGCAATATGAGAACTAACTATTAACAGACCTTAGTGTCTGAGCATATGAAATGAATAGCCCCAGCACCTTCTGAAATTCCTTATAACGTCAATAAATTAGCAGATAAGATGGATGATGAAACCCTAAAGTATATAACGGAAAGTATGACCCAATGGAGCTAAAAGCATAGATTAGAGGGATAAAAAAGATTTTCACAATGGTGGAGGTTCTAGAGGATTAAAAAATAAAATGAACATTGGGATGTTTTACTTAATTGCCGAAGCCGATATTTGGTGGAACACTATTGAGAACAGGCTCTTAGGGCCTGACCTTACTTGGAATGGATTTCTAGAAGAACTAACAGCCAAATTCCACCTGGTTGTGGTTCAACAGCAGAAAGAGAATGAATTTATGGAACTAAAGAAATATCCAAGTTTGTTTATAAGTTTGTGTCATCTAAAATACTAAAGATGAGGAGATTTAAAGGGGGATTAGCTTTCTATATTTGCCACCGGCTAACTGGTCAACTACTCCTTACCTATCAAAAGTTATATGAGCGAGCAGCTGAAGTGGAATGAGTGAATACTGGGTTGAGGACATTGAACCCGATTAATCAAAAGAGGAAGTGGGTCGAACAGGGAACTGCGAGCGAGAGTGTAAACCAGAAGAAATCTGCTCCCGCTCTTCCCAAGAGTTGTCCTACATGCTTTAATAGAGCGTTGCAAGAAATGTGGAAGAACTAACCACACCACTCCTGAGTGCCGAGTGAGAATCAACAAATGCCTGTGGTGCGGTAGCTAGAGCACCTCATTGCTACCTATCCCTGAAGACTGAAGACTATAGACATGGGTTGCCACCTTCAAGGCCTATAACTATAGGAAAGGCTTATGCGTTGAGCAAGAAAGAAGCTTCCACCTTTGGTACAGTAGTTATTAGAACTCTCTTTTCAATTTCAAAGCCATTTTGTATATTGGTTATTCAGTTGCCACTCATTCATTTATATCCACTTGATATGCCATGCAACTAAACCTTGAATATAAGGAGATAGAAACCAATTATAGAATCAAGTTACCCAATGACTCTAGAGTTTAATGTCCTATCTCTTATAAACTTATTCTAGTTACTATTAGTGGGAAAGTATTCCCTGGAGTTTTAATTCAATTTGACTCGTCAGACTTTGATATCATTCTGAAAATGAACTAGTTATGTACTTATGTGGTCAAGATAAATTGTGAATGCCTTAAGGCTATTTCAAGGGATGAACGAGGGAGAGAAATATGTTTTATGGGCAAGGAGAGAAATATTTTAAATTCTGTCATGAAAGCAAGTGAGCTCTTATGTCAAGGATATATTGAGTAATGGTATTATGCTATTGACACTCAACCACAGGAAGAAGAAGCAGAAGATATCCCTATAGTTTGTGAATTTAGACTGTTTTTCCCTAAAGAGTCACTGGGACTATCCCGTAAAGAGAATTTGATTTTGAGATTGAATTAATCCCTGGTGCCCCACCTATCTCTAAAGCCCATATCGTATAACCCCAACAAAGCTTAGAAAATGGAAGATTCAATTCGATAAGCTATTACAAAAGGGATTTCAAAGCTTAGAAAATGGAAGATTCAATTCGATAAGCTATTACAAAAGGGATTTATCAGACTAAGTGCATCACCATGGGGTGCCCCAATTCTATTTATAAAGAAGAAGCTTGGAACCTCGAGGTTATGTGTTGATTCGAGAGAGTTGAACATGATTACTGTCAAGAACAAATATCCATTGCTCTGAATAGATGGTTCATTTCATCGACTGTAAAGAGAAGGAGTATTTTCCAAGATTTATGTGAGATCAGGATTCTATCGACTTAGGATTATAGTTAGGGACATTCTCAAAACCGTACTCAGGACCAGATTTGGTCACTATGAATTCACTGTGATGCCTTTTGGTTTGACCAATGCCCCCGTGGCCTTTATAAATCTTATGGATAGAGTTTTCAGACCCTATTTACACAAGTTTGTGGTGGTATTTATAGATAAATATCCTTATTAACTCCAAAGACAGAGACGAACATATTACCCATTTGAGAATGGTGTTGCAGACTTTAAGGGAACATCAATTACATAGCAAATGCAAGAAGCATAAGTTCTGGTTAGAAGAAGTGGTATTTTGGGACATTTGGTTTCAAAGGAAGGGATTAAGGTTGATTTACAGAAGGTGAAAAGAGTTACAAAGTGCCCAAGGCTCACCAATGTTACTGAGACTAGAAACTTTTTGCATTTAGTTGGGTATTACCGAGTTTTGGGAAGGATTTGCTAAAGATCATCTACCCTGATCAATGTGTTGAAGGAAGTTATAAAGTTAGCAAGAAGATAAGTGATAGCCTATGCCTCCCGATAGTTCAAGCTTTATGAGAGAATCACCCTACCCACGACCCAGGACTAGCGCTTGTGGTTTTTGTACTAAAAATTTGAAAACATTACTTATAGGGAGTACCTTCTGAAATCTATACTGATCATCAAAGCTTGAAGTACATTTCACTCAGAAGAAGCATAATCTAATGCAAAGACATTGACTAGAATTGCTTAAAGATTACAACGTGCAGATCCAGTATCATCCAGGAAAGGCAAATGTTATGGCAGATGCCTTAACAAGGAAGACACAACATACCCTGAACACTGCAGTGGTTACTCAATTGAACCTCTTGTGAAGGCTTGAGAACTCGGGTGATCAACTAGTGTCACATGGTCAAGCATCCCAACATATCAATGGATCCAACTCTTTTAAGTTTGAGCCTGTAGTACTTCGTGACATAGGACCAACATTTGCATTTGAAGAAAGTATAGAACTCCTAATGGTCGATGTTATGAAAATACTAGTAGAGAAATTTACATGAGACATCAGGGTAAAATAACGCATACATGGATGAGAAAATCATCTTTTGGTTCATAAAGATCTTCTTTAACATTCAATGAGATGACATACATCAGAAGACTCTTGAAAACTAACTACTAGAATAGACAGAAAAGGAATGTTGATAAAAGAAGGAGATTCTTGAAATTCCAAATAGATGACAGGGTTTTAAGAAAGTTTCGCCAACTAAGGGTATAAGAAGGTTGAACTGTGAGCTAAATTGAGGTTAAGATCAATTGGACGATACAAGTTTATTGAAAGATTGAGTTCTATAACTTGTCAACTAGATCTACTTATACAACTCAAACATGCGCATAACGTGCTCCTTACCTCACAACACAAGCAGTACATTTCAGATCCTGACCACGCTCTCTTAACAACACCCATTGCGATCAATGAGGGTCTAGTGTTTGAAGAGCACCCAGTCTAGATACTAGATCGTAGGATTTAATAGCTACACATCAAGTAGATACCTTTAATCAAAGTACACTTGGCAAATCATACCTCCTCAGAAGCCACTTGGGGAAACCGAGGATGAAATGAAAACCAAGTACCTACATTTATTTGAGGTAATTTTGCATATTTCGATAAAGTCCATAAGTTTCGAAGACGAAACTCTTTAAGGAGGGAAGACTGTAATAGCCCAACCTTAAATCATGTCTATTTAATTAATTAAGTAATTTTATCAATTTCATTGCATTTAACTATCGCTTTTAATCATTTCGATTGGAAAAAAAAAAATTCATTTGGAGCCTCACTTTGTAATTCGCTTTTTTATTAACAAAACATTTTGAGAAATTGATAGTAGGCCTTGATAATTATGACCTAAGTGATTAAATTATTTTTCCGTAACATCACAAAAATTTTAATTTGATTTATGCAAAAATAATTATCGTTACGGAGCATTTTATTATCGAGTCCAATTTATTTTGGCCCAAATTGAAACCCAAAAGCTTATTCATTTGAATTGTCTAATTGTAATTATCTATATCTAATTTTAATTAGCATAAAGTCCTTTTTTATTGCTTGAACACCAGCCATGTATTGGGATAAGACAAGCATCCAAGTCATTTTTTTTCTTTCTTTCACCAAGAAAAGACTAGTCCTCTCTACTCTCTTCCACTTATTTCCCCTCCTCCACGGCCGCTGCTCTATTGTGCTACAGCCTAGCCACCAGTCGGCCACCATCCCCACCACCTCAACCACTAACAACCCCCTTAGCCACCACCCACACTCCTACAACATCTAACCTCACTTATATCTCCTTTCTCAAGCACCAAGTTGACTAAAACCTTAACTCAATCTTGTTGACTTTGATTTGTGAGTTGGTTTTGGATTCTTCTTTTTGTTGTCTTGATGGTTGATTATGTTATTTTGATAGAAACAAGAGTTACTTTGGTGTTTTGATGGTTGGTTAAGTTGGAAAGTAAGTAAATTTTGAGGTTGATCATGTTCATGCAAGCTTAGATTAAAATTATGGTTATGGATTGTTTTGTTTTTGATTTGATAATCTTTAGCTTTATAAATGATTATGATGGTATTAGTGTGGTTTTAGATGAATTAAAGGTGGATTTAAGTTGGTCATGAGATAGGGTTTTGATGATTATGCATAGTTTAATTTATTCTCGGCAACAAGCATGTTATTTGTGTATGCTTGGATGGAAAAGGAATATTGAATGTGTCATTTAACTTGGGAAATGACTTAGTGTGATTTTTCATAAAGAGGTGAATTATGGAATTTTCCCCAATTGATTAAATGAGGTCATTTTGCTTACTTATCCAAATAAGTAAGACTATGGATGTGTTTTGAGTGATTTGAGAAAGAGAAGAATTAAAAATTTGATGAAGATGATTTTGAAGTGGAATTGAGTATTATGGCTTTGTACAGTGATGGGAAGGACCCAAGTTTTTATTACATGATTTTAAGGAATGATTTTAGATAGGGATTTATGTGAAAAGAAATGAAAAGGCAAAAGCAGTGTGGCTGTGAACTGGCAGAAAATAGGGGTCAATTTGCCAATAAACTAGTAATGATCGACCTAGCCAAGAATTATGATGCTTGGTGGGTAGATAGAGTGCATTAACTTTCAAATGCCTTTTGAATCGCCTTAATTTGAGGTGTGTGGGAAAAGTTATGGCCGTTTTGCTAAGATTGCGCAGGATAGAGTGAAGCTGTGCACAGTTTTGTTCTAGCCCAACTTTAGGAACTATGTTGACGGAATTTTATTTTGTACTATGAATGAAAGTTTTGAGGGACTTCTTAAACTTTTCATATTGGGATTTTAGGTCTCCATTTGAGGCCAATTATAAAAGTTATGAATTTTCTAAGGTGGACCTTGAATCGGTAACAACTTTGATTTTACTCAGAAGCTTATTTGATTTGGTAAACTAGTTGTATGGCATGTGCAAAGCAATTGGAGAAGTGGGGAGACTGATAACTCGAGATTAGTGTTTATTGGTCCAAATCAGCATGTTTAAAGTTATTTTGAACCTACCACCACTCCAATTTTTCTTAAACCTTGATTATCCATCTCAGAATGTCAAAACAAAAATTCACGTTCAATTATAACCATCAAGGTCTTTCTTTTATGATCCCAATTATTCTACCTTGATCAATTTTATTCCTCATTATTCACTTTGGGCTAGATTATCCTAATTCATTTAGCTTTCAAATCATTTTGATGTAACTTATTTTCTATGAAATTATTTGAGCATGTATGCCTTTTAATGAATTTCTATTACAGTTACAATTATGAAAGTCAGCATTGTTTACTAAGTACATATACCTATAATTACATTTCTTAAACAGAATCAGGTCTCATCTATCATTTCCCAATGTGCATAACTATTATCAAGTGAGATTGTATTTTCAAACACTCCAGGTACGTTGATTGCATGCATCTTTAGAAATCAGATTGTATTTATTAAAGTTATCACGTTTTGGTAAGTACATCAATGAATCAGTTTATACATTGATTTATCATTTGATTAGTCACCTCTCCAGTTATCATCTATAGGGCATTCGCCCTCTAGTTACCTGCGCGGCTTCGGGCCAGGTCCTCGATCGGCTTGATAACTATACACCTATCTATAGATCGTAACAGTTATAAATGACTCAATATCTTATAATAATTAGCAATGCAGTTTTACCCTTATCTCAACCACTATTTTAACTTAAAACGAACTGCAAAGCGGGCCCAACCAATTTATGCAATGATCATTTAACCATACAGTAGTGCATGTACTAAGTTTCGGCTCACAGTTCGAAATGTTTTTCATATTTTATTTTATGTAAATGACCAGTCAAACGCCTTCATGATAGCATACCAGCTAGAGAAATAAGTTGAGCAAGGGATTTGGATGGATCAACAGTGATGTTGTACATGTTTAGTTTGGAGCTTGAGAACTTCAGTTGATGGCGATGCAAACTTTATGGTAATTGCTTAGTTGTGATGTATAAACATGTTAGTTATGATGTTAAATGTCTATGAGTTTGATTTATGCTCAACTATATCCTCTCTAAGGCATTTGCTTTAAACCTTCTCCTTTTTGGGACGGTGGTGACGCCCCGATCATTAGGCTTATCATCTCTATCATCAGATTTATTAGTCCCAATTTAGGGTTTTATTAAGGAGAATGTAAATACTGAAACATGTTGCATTTGAGGTGTTACAAGCAACAATGGTGGTGGTGGTGGTAGTAGTACCCTTTTATGTCATTTTAACTTGATGCGCTCATTAGTTGCTAGTTTTATCAGACACAGTTGTCTATGGTAAGCTATTAAGCATTTTAAATCACTAAATGCTAACAAGTAAATTAGAATAGATATATGCTATTTAAACCGTGATGAGCTACCTAAACCAGTGTCAACCATTCAAACAACTATTTTGGCTGAGCAAGAGCTTTAGACATGAAACTCATGGTACTCTTCGTAGGGTTTCCTGAATGATATCTTGAACCTCAATCAAATCATCAAGTGAATTTACATAGATTTTTAAAGTTGACTTTAAAATCTGGCCATGGATAACAATCAATAAGTTGAAACTAGGTGATGATGAGTGTTTTTAAATGGCTAGGCCATACATGTGGAACAGAGAACTTCCTTATCCTAATTCTTGTTTAACGTTTGCTATTGGTTGAGCTTGTGTTAGGCGGTCCAGTAAAGAAGATAGCATAAATTATAAAACCTTTATAATAATGCTTACTAATTGGTGACCTTTTGTAAGTGATTCACTTTATCTTTTCCTATTATCTTTTGCAATCCCTAAGCATATTTTAAGTTTATAAGATTTTCAGCCAATTGTTTTCCCTAAAAGTGCCATGCTTCGTAATAAGTTCAATATTTCTTGTGTTGTTTAGAGATTTTTATGGTAAATGTTATTGTGTATGAAAGATTTTATACTGTGGATCTTTCCTGAAAGAATTTTAATTATTGTTTTTGGATTAGATGGCATCATGTCATCCCATAAGGCAAATATGCCTTTCAACCTGGATTGAGTTATGCTAAGATTCCTGTTTAGTCACACGATCTCTCTTGTGTGCAGCTAGTCGTTGTAGACAACATCACTGTAGTCAACATTGCAAAGATGACTTGATTCCTATTGTTGGGCAATGGTCTGGTCTCTTGTCTCTTGTATATGCCATAAAATTGTTTGAACTGAAAACTTGATTTCTTAATTGATATTTCTTCTCTTGTTTTTGATTATAAGTTAAGGAACATATTTGATAAAGTCATCTTGTTTTTGCCTTGGAAAATTGTAAGTTTAGAAAGGTTTTTTATTTGAAGAACTTTAGTTTGTAAATTAACTCCCCCTCTCCGGAAATATTTTCAACTGGTTTTCAAACTAAGTTTTCAAATTTTTATTAGTTTACGGTGCTAAGTGTCACTAACACTTTTAATTGTTTTGTTTTCAAATAGAGTTTCTAGGGCTAACACAGGTGTCATATGTAGCACAAGAAATAGCTTACATATTGATTTTGTGTTTCAAACATTAGTTTTATGACTTTATTTTAAAAGATGATTAACTTTGGCCTTAGAATACTGAGTTTTTTTACTTTATTTTAATTTGTCTGTTATCTTCGTGTCCTCTGACTTGTGTTTTCCTTAGTGAAGTACGGCCGCAACATCCCTGCGTATATATGTGTTACCTAGAAATTCTAGGTCTAATCCACTAAAATAAATAATCAGAAAATATGAGGCGTTCCACACAAAGAGAGGGCGGATACTGGGATACAGAAGATGTAGCAGGCTGATTTCTCACTAGAAAAATTAATTACTGCCAGAATTTGTTGATCACCAAGAAGATTGGCCCAAAACATTTTTGAGGGGCGCGAGGAGGTGGCAGTTTTAGGTAGACCAAGTAAATAAGTCATTTAATTTGAGTATAGGTTGGGATGAGTTTAAATACGGACATCTTTCAGGTCAATGATATTCGAGTTCTAGCCAATTTTAATTTGGTCAAATGATGTTCCGTTGAAATGTTGAATAGGATTCTCTTACAAAAACAAGCAGTTTTGTGGTAAATTTTGGCTTTGGTTCAGATCAATAAGTTTCAAGTCCAATGTCAAGTGAGCTTATTTCGAGCAATGCCGAGTATACCTGTGTTAGTTTTGGACTTTGGGGTAAATTTTCCCAAGTCTACTAAGCGGGAATGAAGATATTGGGAAGGAATGGCAGCTGCAATGTTTTCCTTTTAAAAAAAAAATAGCAATTTTTAGTCTTTTATGGGGAGCTGCCATAATAGATTTTCTCTGCTCATAAAAATTTTTTTAAATTTAAAATATAATTTTTTTTTTAATTTGCATATAAGCAACACAAATTCAAATATTAAGATCTATGCTTGACACATATATGGTCTAGATTTTGAATTATGTTAGTTATCTTATACCAACAACCATTAAAATTCGATCCTAATTCACCATAAATATCACCTTTTTACCACACAAAAAAAGAGAAAAGAGCTCCTAACTGATAAGTAGGATGAAGATTGCAAAATACAAATATGACTCTCGTATTCTGGGGCAATGGATTTAGAATAATTGGAGTCACAATTTAGGGTCATGTGTTTTCATCTTGAAGGTTTCCCTACAATTCCGTGTTGGTAGTAATCGAATTAAGATAACTCCTTTTCCCTCTCTACAATTGTTCCACATAGGAAGTTTTAGCACTTGGTGTGAGGTCTATATTTTTCCTCCTTACTAGGCCTTGTTTGATAATTTGGGCCTACTTTTCCTAGTGGAGTGATCATGGGCTTGTGGTTGGGGGAGAAATATTGTTTAATTTTTGTCCGTTGCCCTTCCTAGCCAACGATTCTGCACTGATATTTCTCCACAGCTTACTCCAAGCCACAACTATTTTTAGCAGCCAGTTTACTAAAGTGAGCAGTCCATAACAGCGAATTATTTCTGTCCACAAGCTCTCCTGGATTTTAGCTGATTTCTCTACACTACTTCAGTCTGCTCTCTCCTATAAATACAGCCTTCATCTCATCAGGAAGAACACACTGAACTACACTCCTCTCTTCTCTGCTACTACTGTCTTCTCTCTGTTTTTCCTAAGCACCTGCAAGTCTGCGTATTCCAAGTCTCTGGCCACGAGTGCACGTATTCAAAGACTCACTGTGTTAACATTGGGCAGCAATCGGCTGAAGTGATCTGCACCAAAGTCGAGCCGAAATTGCTTTCAAAATAGTAGTGTTTCACGACACAGTGTTAACTCTCTCCCTGCCATTGATTTCTTCACTTTATTTCCAACACTCTCTCTCTCTGCCATTGATTTCTTCACTTTATTTCCAACATTCCACTCCATCTTAAACTTTTATACTTCTTTACAGTTCACTCTTCAATCTCATTCTATTTAAAATTTTATAATTCTTTTAGTTCATTTCAATTTCTTCTAACTCTTTACAACTTCTTCGTTCTCTTTCCTCCTTCCCATGGCCAACTTTTGCTTGCAACTAAAACAAACATGACCTTACGATGTTAGGGGTTGGAGAAACTGACAAACATAGAAGTTTTACTCCCCAAATTCTGGAGATTACATTTAAACTTATATGTGAAAGTTATTTGTAGTGTGATGAGATGCTTTACTTAGAAACCACTAAAATTCAAATTGAAAAAGTTACGCAAAAGTAGCTTTTTCAATCACCCACTGACCGAGCAGAAAATTAAACTATCCAGGAGCAAAAACTCTTCCCATCGATCAAAGAAATAGACTACATTATACAAGAACATAATCTTTCCATTATTTCTTCTGAAAGATTACCATAAAATTGAATGCTATAATTCGACTCACTACACCAAAACCAATTAATACATACAGGCAAAGTGCCCAATCACGGACGCTATATCCCTTTTTATCCAGTGCTCCACAACGTGTTAGCAACCATACCCCAGCGTACCTGAAAAAGGGACGAATCCATGGAAATAATGGCAAAAATTCTCTTCAATGACAAATTTAGTTCTGTTGAGAAGTGGAGGGAAAAAAGAAAAACTGCATTATATTCAGTAAAATGTTCATGAGTTCGTTTCTTGATTCATTTAACTATTATAACTATCACACCTACAAGTCTACAACAGACATTAGGGCGTATGTATGGGCATGTTCTTTTCGATTTATGATAAATATTTATTGGTATTTGTTCAAGAAACACCTCAACTAAAAGTTGAAGCTGATGGTTAAACTAATGGTTGAAGACTAAGGAATTTATTTATACAGTAACACGCTCCCTCACATGAATGCTCTTCGGGCTAGAAGCATGGACGCTACAAAAGCCAGCCATACATTGCGCAATAAATATAGAGACTGCGGAGATTCGAACTCGAGACCATCCACGCATAACAGCTTTGATTCAATGTTCAAGAACCATCTCAACCAAAGGATTAAACTGATAGTTGAAAGCCCAGAAATTGACTCCAACAGTACTTATTGCTAAAGCATGCTAAAATATACATCATACTAAACACACTGAAACATGCTGAATGGTGCTGAATGAGTTTACATAATTAGCATCTAATTGCAACTAAGCATGAAAATATATTCATATAGCTAGGTAGCTGCTGCACACTAAAATAAGCACTTGTGAGGGCATGTTCATTTCTCTTCGACTTATGATAAGTATTTATTGGTACTTATTACTCATACATACTAAATCATACTGAATCAGAGTAAAATATACTGAACCATGCTGAATCATGATAATGAGTTTATATCTAATACGTAATTAAGCCGATAAATGCATTTGTGAGGTTATAAATGTGTATACATCCTATATTAGCTTTTGTAAACTATCATTTATAAAAGTGACCAGTATGAATGGGTTTATAGTAAATTGACAAATGTCACATTATCATTGGCTATCTTCTTTTTTTAAAAAAAAACATTAATTTCAAGTGTCACAATAATAAGGATTTAATGCGCTCTTTTAATACTAAAACTTAGAAGTTAAAAATAGTTATAATAAATAGTTTTGAGACGTAGAAAATGTCTGCTACAAAATGGTGTAAAACAATAAAAGTATTAATAAATTGTTACAGTTATTTTTAGGTCGCACACATATATGAGTCACATAATTAAAATGAAAGTCATAAATTTACTTCTGTATTTAAGACAACTATGAATAGATTATAGGATCATTTTTGGGTAACTATTTTTCTAGAATTTGTGCAAAATCTAATATTAAAATCCTGAATCAAGAATATTAAAAATATGATGTGAAAAATAATAAATTATTGTAATTTCATTAACTATTATAATTTTACTTATGTTTATTTTTAAAATTTTATTTGTATCTATAATTGTTTTGTATATTAGTACATCTTAGATGTCAGCCATGATTAAAAAAAGTTTCACTATTATTATATAAAATTAATAAAAACTCGTGCGAAGCACAGGATTCACCCTAGTTATATTTATTTGTGAATGGGTTTTTTAATTGATATGTACAATATACAAATCATTTACTAATATATCTGCCATTTGAACCAATATAGGTTAGCCTATGTGATTTGACACTTATTCCCCTTAAGTAAAGTCTCAGATTTGAGTCTTGCGAATGGACAAAATATGTAATGGAAAGTCTCTACCCCTTTATGAGCCAATAGTAACGCGAGTATAGTAAAATAGATGCTCAAAGACCCCCCAAAAAAAAAGAATATCTACTATTTGAAATCATCAGTATTACTATAAAAATTTCATATATTGTTAGATATAATGGATCACATCAGTTGTTCAGTTTTGAAATTAATAATTAGAACTACCAATAATTCCCATTCAGACAGTTGTTAGAACATAACAAGTCGATATTACAAATTTAAGATTAAGCATTCGGTACAATCACCTCATTAATCATTATGAATTGGAGTAGGAAAGTGTCAGTAAAATAATTAATTTTTGATTAAAAATATTTTTCAAAAAAATTGTGTTCATTAATTAGGTTCTTAAAATAATTATGTGCTTTTAGAAAATTAATGACAAATTTATCTAGCGAACTAATAAATTATTTCTTCAAAATAATATTCATTTTACAATTACCACAATAAACCTGTTTATACTATTAGCAAAATCAGTCCAAATATTGATAAACAATTAAGAGATTTGGGTCTAATCACAATCTACTCAACAAGCACATTTTAAAAGTGCTAAGTTGTGCTAAAACATGCTAAAATGTGTGAATTGCTAATTATAAGTACTGATTCTACATTGAAAAGAACATGCCTTAAATAAGTATTTATTTATGTTATGGTAGAATATAATCATCTTCCAATGATTTGTATTTTATATGCTATGGTTGTTGTAAATTAAATTTTAAATGATTTTTTTTTAATGATATGTATAATATACAAATAATTTACAAATATATGTTCAGTTTGCGGTTACTATTATTAACACAATAATTTCATGTATCATTGGCAATGGATTGCAAATTAATTCAATTTTTAAAATAATTATTATCAAAAATACCAAAAACACACATTTTTGGGTAGTTATTAGCAAATTAGAAGTCAACATTATCTATAGAGAGTATATTAAATGGTGGGGGTTGTTTTATCTGCAATGAAATAGCTTTCATTTACTAGTGAGTCATTAGGATGAGAATGAAATAAGGTAATGTTTTCTAAATCAAGAGATAAGGTAAAAATTAGATATAAGAACATATTGGATGAAATTAGTACTAAAATTATTAATTTATTATTAGCAATTTTTTTGTAAAAAATTGTGTTTCAATTTTAATTACATTCTTAAAATAAACTTGTAATTTTTACATAATTTATGACAAATTTATGTATTTTTATAATACAATAATTCATAAAAAATATACATTTTACCAATGTAATAATATTAATATTTTTTATATTATACTTATTAGTGTGGAACATCTTATTTCATTGCATAATCTAATTTGATCATTTTAATGAATTTTACGATAACAGTAATAAACGTATTTATATTATTAATAACATAAGTCTAATTATTGATAAATAATAGGTGATTTGAATTTAATCACAATCTAATCAATTAAATACTTTTACAAATATTGAATTGCGCTAAATTATATTGAATTATGTTGAATTATACCAAATTATGGTTAACTATGTTGAATTTTGATGATAAGTTTCACTACAAGTTGAAAAGAACATGTTATGATATTACATTACGCTCTCAAACCCATAATGTTCAGCATGTCCAATGCTTGGAGCGCATTCCATAGGGGCCATGACCATACGACATGCAAAGCATGCAATGCGCATTCCCCCAGCAATGAAACGCACTGGTGGAACACCTTGCCGTTCCATCCCGGGTTTCATATTTTTTTGTCTTTTTGTGACTTTTTTCCTTAAATATATTATTTAGGTGATTAAAAAAAAATTGTATATTACAGTGTGAGTTCATGTCAAACATTTTATTAGAAATCTAAATTGGAGTTTCGTAAACAGGAGAAGTAAAAAAAAAAAAAATGCAAGTTTTTAAATGCAAAACTTTTTTTGATGTAACATTATGGAGTTCTAAGCTTCGGAACTTGGAATGAAAGTGCTCTAAGTTTGTAGGATTTCATAACTGTGATCAAAAGTGCACTTTTGTTAGGGCAGAGGACTTTCTTTTTCTTTTTTTTCTGTTTTTTGTGTCCTACTTTTTTCGTAAAAGACATCTAAGTTAGGGACCGCATCTGCAGTGGCATCTTTGTGGAAGAATGCACAGAATATGGGGAAGGAGAAGTGTAAGGTGGGGGAAAGCTAACTCGAGTATCTGCCAATTTCTTACCCACCTCCCATGCGTGGGAGTTGATCTTCCTTCTAACAGGTCATATGTGTGATGGTTGTCTGACTTGTCCCACAAGTAATGGTCGTTGATATGTTCTTGTAGCTTTTTGACAATTGACACACTAACCACCACCACCACCACTCCCTAGTGCAAACCAGACTAAGGCTCTGTTTAGACCTTGAAAAACTTGGTGGAAAGAAAAAAATTTAGAAAAGTTACTTTTTTTCTTATGTTTAGTTTAGAGAAAATCACAAAGAAAAAAATATGGAGGAAAGTTTGGTGGAAAAATTGTTAGAAACAAGTGACAAAATTTTCCTCATAAAATTGTGAGGAAAGTTTGAGAAAAATTCCCAACCTTCTTCAACTTTGTATTGTTTAGATGGCATCAAAATGATTTAAGTAGTTCATCAACATTCAAATTTCTCATCCAAATTCTTACATTTTTTCCTGGATCCAAACAAGAGGAAAAAACTCATTTTCTCTCTAATTTTTTTCCTTTATATTTTTTTTCCTTCAACTTTTCTTTCCACCAAATTTTCTAAAAACCAAATGGAGCCTAAGTATAAGATAAAGTGCAGGAAAATGGCGGATAAGGTGGGGGCATCAACGGTTGATCATGAACATTTGGAGATGTAAAGCAACTAAGTACACCTAACAAAAATTTATCCAACACAGATTCATCCCAAAATTTAGAATTTTGGACAAGATTTTAAGACTCGAATACACTTGGGTCAAACCTACTAGAGTTAGAATCCTGCTGGCATTAGGTTTAATTTTTTTTAAAAAGGATTTCTATACAAAAGTTCTATTCATACACTCTTGTGGTGACTTCTTGTTTTTAAAATGAAGCTTAAAAGAGCAAAACTCATAATTTTGCACCCTTTTTTAAGTTCTACTTATCATTCTTCACTCTACATCGCCAATATGACGCATTGTCTAGCCTTTTTCCGTGACAAGGAACCAATGAATCAATTAATCAAATCAACGATGCTGCCATGTATGTAGCATCTCTTGAGCAACACAGGAACCATACATGATTGACTATCTCGTCTAAGACAAATGATTCTTTGCACCATTAAGTATTTTTTGTTATTTAGTATAACAATTACATGTCTATTCATTTTTTTTTACTTTACTTATTGTTGTTGAGAAAATGTGATCAAGGTGTCAATAAGTTTAAGCATCATAGTTTGAAGTTCTCTAATTTTTTATTTAAAGAAGATTATTTCGATGTTTATATTATTTCAAGATCAAAGGGGGAAAAAAACCATAAAATATGGTACATTAAGAGTGACCCTAACCTAGAACCACTACACGATGAA
>NCQV01001731.1:157-10923 GCA_002740545.1 Lophocereus schottii | reverse complement strand
TTTTGTCATTTTTTTCTTTTTATTTATATTTTTGATTTGTGTTGGTAGTTTGTTTCTAAATTTGCATATTTCTCCTTTATATGCAAAGTTCCTTTTTGTTTGAATTGGATCCAAAAATCTAAAGGACTTTTTGCTCTAAGAGGAAGAAATTAAGGGTAGAAGAACAAAGACTCAAGACTCAAGCAGTTTCTTTATCGATGGCAGGAATAGGAGGTGACCAAAGAAGGACAGTTTGGGATTTTGTTACCCTGGGAGTCTAAAGCCTTTCCTCAGGCATCGCTCGGCCAACAATAAAAGCAAACAATTTTAAGCTCAAACCAGCCCTTATATCAATGGTACACCAATCCCTATTCGGAGAAGATCCAAACTTACACCTCTTGGTCTCTTTAGAGGTGTGTGATAGGTTAAAATGCAATGGAGTTTCTACTGATGCCAGTCACTTGCACCTATTTCCCTTTTCACTTAGGGATGAGGCAAGGGCATAGCTTCACTCGTTGCCTCCAGGATGCATAACGACATGGGATGAGTTTGTAAAAGTCTTTCTTACCAAATTCTTTCCTTTGAGTAAGATGGCAACCCTACGAAATCAAATTACTACTTTCTCTCAATAGGAAGATGAGACACTATATAAAGCCTATGAGCGATTCAAGGATCTTTTATGATATAACCTGACCATGGCCTTCAAAGATGGATGATTATGCAAACATTCTATAACTGAGTCACTCAGCCATTGAGGTGTACTATTGATATGGCAGCAGGAGGTACCCTTATGAACAAAACTGAAGATGAAGCATACAATCTTATAGAAGATATGACCCTTAACGATTTCTAATGGTCATCTGAGAGAGCCCAACCCAAGCGGTTTAGAGGTAAGCTAGAATTAGATGCTATTTCTAAGCTTTCTTCTAAAGTTGATGCTATGTCTTAAAAATTGGAGGACTTGAATGTTAATTCTATTAATTCAAGTACCTATTCCCATCATGTGATTTATGTGGATCAGTTGATAATTTGACTGTGCATTGTTAAGTGGGCAGTCGTTCTGCCAAGATGTAAGTGATCAAGTCAACTATGTGAACAACTATCGCCCTAGACTAACAAATGACCCTTTCTCCAGCACATATAATCCAGGTTGAAGAAATCAACCCAATTTCTTTTATAACTCTAATGCCCCACTCGTGGCCCAAACGAATTTTAGACTACCCCTTAGATTTCAAAGACCATCATATCCTTAACAAGCACCTCAAAAATACAACTTAGAGTCTATGATGGATAATATGCTTTTGACACAACAAAAGCAAGATGAGTACATTAAGCAATTGGCCTCTATGGTTGATGTGTTTACTACTCACAATAAGATGTTGAAAACTCAAATAGCTCAACAAGTTACACCTTCATCTACACCTTTAGGTAAATTTCCTAGTAAGAATGAACTTAGCTTTGGGGAACAATGTAATGCCATGATTTTAAGAGGAGGTAAGCAACTTGATGGACCTAAAGGGGTTCGCCAAAGTGAATATTGACATTATGGAAAAGATGAAGTCATTGAGAAAGCAGTACCTAATTCTTCTAATGAGGATATAGGTGACGATACTTCTAATAAGATTCCTGATGACTCTAAGAAAATCTCCGAAAAACCCTATGTACCACCATTACCATACCCTCAACGAATGGCTAATGCTAAACTTAACCAACAATTTGGGAAGTTTTTAAAAGTCCTTAAGAAACTGGACATTAACATTCCATTCGCTGATGCCTTGTTACAAATGTCATCCTATGCTAAATTTTTGATAGAGATTTTATCTAATGAAAGAAAGCTAGAAGAGCATGAAACAGTGGCATTGACCGAAGAATGTAGTGCCACAATTTAAAATAATCTCTCTATTAAGCTTAAGGATACCGGTAGTTTTGTTATCCCTTGTCTGATAGGGAATGAGTCCATAGATCTTGCCTTATGTGATTTAGGGTCTAGTGTAAGTTTAATACCATTCTCTCTTTATAAGAAGTTGGACCTAGGAGAAATGAGACCCACTACTATCCCTTTACAATTGGTGGATCGTTCTATAAGGTACCCTGTAGGTATTTTAAAGGATGTCTCTATTAATGTAAGAGGATACGCGCACCTTAGTAGGCCATTCTTGGCCACTGCTAGGTGTTGTATCGATGTCAAAAATGGCAAGTTATCTTTTGATGTGGATGATGAACATGTGGAATTCAACTTGATTAAAGCTTCTAGGTTTCCTTCTATCTCTGGAGAGTGCCATCGGATTAATATAGTGGATAGTTTGGTACAAAAGACTATTTCTAATGATGATCCTCATGATCTACTTGAGTATTGTTTATTAAATGATAGTACTACTCGAGATGAAAACCCGAAAGTAGCAATGTGTGCTCAATGCTTGGAAGTTTTTTTTGCCACCAGATAGCCCTTTGCCATGATGGAATTGCTAGCACATGACGAAGGATCCTCAATAGATGAGGAACGTGCCCCTGAGGTATAACTAAAATCTCTTCCTCTCTCTTTGAGGTATGAGTTTCTTGGCCCAAATTCTACATATCCTATGATTGTGAATGCGAGTTTAAATGCATCTCAAATTGACTCTTTGATAAGAATACCTAGATTACATCTTAAGACCATGGGATGTACTCTTAATGACATTAAAGGAATTCACCCTTTTATGTTTATGCATCGTATTTTGATGAAAGATGACTATAAACCCTCTATTGAACACCAAAGTAGATTGAACCCTCACGATGTCTTAAAGAAAGAAATTTTAGAACTACTTAAGGCTAGCATTATCTATCCTATCTCTGATAGTGAGTGGGTAAGTTTGATCCATGTTGTCCCTAAAAAGGGTGTGAATGATGGTTGTAAGAAATAAAAATAATAAAATTATACCTACTAGGATAGTTATTGGTTGGCGTATGTGCATAGATCATAGGAAATTGAATAAAGCCACCTGAAAGGACCATTTTCCCCTACCTTTCAATGACCAAATGCTCTAGAGGCTGCCAAAGAACTCTTATTTTTGCTACTTAGATGGCTATTCAGGATTCTTTTAAATCTCTATTCTCCCTAGTGACCAAGATAAGACTACCTTTACTTGTCCATGCGGTACATTTGCTTATCGGAGAATGCCATTTGGGCTATGTAATGCCCCCACCATATTTCAACGATGTATGATGGCTATTTTTTAAATTTTATTTAACACAAAGTGGAAGTCTTTATGGATGATTTTTTCTACATATGGTACAACTTTTGACCACAGCTTGAATTATTTGTCCAAAGTCTTGCAAAGGTGTGAAGATATGAATTTGGTCTTGAATTAAAAAAATGTCGTTTTATGGTACAAGAGGGGGTTGTTTTAGGCCATATTTATTCAAATAGGGGCATTGAAGTTGACAAAGCAAAGGTAGAGGTAATTGATTAATTACCGCCGGCTTCTTCTTTAAAGGGTCTGAGGAGGTTTTTTGGAGATGTTCATTTATACCGACGGTCCATAAAAGATTTTTCGAAAATTGCTAAACGTTTCACCCATTTGCTTGCCAAAGATGTGTCCTTTGAATGTAATCAAGAATGTTTAAGTTCCTTTCACAAATTAAAGGAGGCTTTGATTTCCGCCCCAATTATGCAGACCCTAGATTGGGAGTTACCTTTTGAGGTTATGTGCGATGCCAGTGACTATGCAGTGAGAGCAATTTTAGGACAAAGGAAAGCAATAAGCCGTTTCATCTATTATGCAAGCCGAACTTTAGATGATGGTCAAATGAATCATGCCACAACTTAGAAAGAATTCCTAGCTGTTGTGTCTGCCTAGGAGAAATTCCATTCATATTTGATAAATTCTAAGGGGATCCTTTTTATTGATCATGCTACATTGAAACATCTTTTGTAGAAGTCCAACTCTAAGCCCTGTGTCATTCACTAGGTGCTTCTTCTCTAAGAATTTGATTTGCAAATTTGGGGCAAAGTAGGTTGTGAAAATGCAGTGTCTGACCACTTATCTCGCCTAGGTCCAGAGGCCGCACGAACAGAGGAACTTCCTATAGATGACTCTTTCCCAAATGACCAACTCCTTGCAATATCTCACCAAGCGGTACCATGGTATGTGCATTTGGTAAATTTTAAAGTATGTGGAGTTATGCCAAACCGATTATCTTATCAACAACGGAAGAGATTCCTTTCTAATGCAAACGATTATGTGTGGGGAGAGCCTGTACTCTACAAGTTATGTGGAGACAGAGTGTATAAAAGATGTTTGCCAGAAGATGAGGTTCCTTGTATCCTCCACCATTGCCATGCCTCAACTTATGGGGGACACTTTGGACCTGACAAGACTATAACTAAGGTGCTTCAAGCCAGTTTCTATTGGCCCACTCTCTTTAACTATGTCAGAACTTTCATTATGGGTTACGATAGATGCCAATGCACGGAGAATATTTCCAAGTGGCATGAGATGCCTCAAAGTGGGATCCTTCAGGTAGTACTTTGTGACATTTGGGGAATTGACTTTATGGGACCATTTCCTTCTTTTCACAATAATCTTTATATCCTTGTGGCAGTTGATTATGTTTTCAAGTGGGTAGAAGCTATTGCCTCTCCTACTAACGATTTATAATGCTAATTATGTTTCTTAAAAAGAATATATTTGCAAGGTTGGTGAACTAAGAGCTCTCTTGAGTGATAATGGGACTCATTTTTGAAACAAGCCACTTCAATCCCTCCTAAAGAAGTGTGAGGTTTTCCATAAAATTGCTATGCCTTATCATCCGCAAATCAATGGTCAGGTTGAGTTATCTAATCTGGGGTTAAAAGCATTTTGGAAAAAATGGTTGATCGGTCCCGAAAGGATTGATCTAAAAAGTTTGACGACGCACTTTAGGCTTACCGAACTGCTTATAAAACACCTCTCAATACTACTCCGTACCGCTTAATTTTTGAAAAATCTTGTCATTTGTTGGTTGAGTTAGAACACAAGGCATATTGGTCAATTAGTACTCTAAACTTCGATCTTAAGGCGGCTAGTGAGAAGAGGCTTCTGCAGTTGAATGAGTTAGATGAGTTACATCTATAGGCCTATGAAAGCTCACGAATTTATAAGGAAAGGACCATGCACTGGCATGAGAAGCATATTCTAAAGAAAAGATTTGAGGTAGGAGACCCAGTCTTGTTATTCAATTCTAAGTTAAGGTTATTTCCAGGCAAGTTGAGATCCTGGTGGTCAGGCCCAGTTAAAGTTATCAAAGTCTTCCCTCATGGAGTAGTGCAAGTCTGGAGCGAGACAACTGGTACATTTAAAGTAAATGGGCAGTGTCTTAAACCTTACTATGTAGGGGAATCTATTAACAAGCCTACTGTCTATCACCTGTCTGAACCCTCTCCTCATCCCTTTTAGAGTTTTATATTTGCATTGAGGAAATGCGTTGAGTTGTTTGTAGTTATATATATGTGTGTTGTAAATGTGTGAAAATCTGTGTTTTTAGGCCATGCATTTAGGTTTAGTTTGCATTTTTAGTTGATCATTTAATTTTTCTAGGTTTCTTTCTTCATTTTAGTTTTGTTTTGATACTTTTTAGTTTTTAGTTACATTTTAGGCTAAGTAAAAAACAAAAAAACCCAAAAAAAGGAAAAGCCCAAAAAAACAAAATGATGTAAAAATTCAAAAAAAGCTTATAAATCCTCCGATAATGAGTCTTTAGACTAAGTAGCTTTCTTTTGCCTATTTTGACTCTTTTTGTTCGGCCCATTTGTGAATAAAATATTCGTTTCTGCATTTTCAAACTATGCTTCATGTTTTGACCCTAATGTTAGATATGAGTTGATTGCTTAATAATTCTTGGTATGAGTATTTAGCATATGAAATTCAAAGAGCTAGATAAGCTTTGTCCTTTGAGATTTTGAGGTTGAATAGACTAATTCATCATTTTAGTCTCATATTTCCTTTCATATGTGACTCTTCCTAGATTTCAAATCTCTAAAACTTGCTTTGACTTTTGTTCGAGATCACATTTAGCATGCTCACTTAGGCAACATGATTGAGGCATTCTTTGACTTTATGAACTACATTAACCAAATAGCCACACTTATGTGAATGATTTATCCCTTCCTACCCTTTTGACGCTTTGTCGTGTTTATTGATGAGAACTTATATTATTATCTTTTACCACACACATATGTCTTATCCTTTTAGCTAACGTTATAGAGTTTTCATAGTTGATTGGGAGTATTTGTGAATAATAACCTTTTATAGATATTGTAGTTTGGTTGGATGTGATAAAGGATTCATGCTCTATTTTTTCCTTCAAAGTCAATTGGGTTATGTTTTGTGAGTTACAAGACAAGTGTTGAAAGTGCATAGTTTCCTTTACTATTATCCTCCTCTTTGAAAAAAGAAAAAGAAAAGAAACAAAGCACATCAAAGGTTTGTTAAAAAAAAAATGTATATGTTTAAAAAACAGCAAAAGCAAGGGGAAAAAAAAGAAAAAAGCAAAATCAAGCAAACACACAAAAAAAGGAAAAAAATGATGCAATAAAAAGATTTAGCATTGGCTTTATATTTTTAGGCATTTTTCTTTGTGAAATCACTTGGGGATGCTGCTGATATTTTGAGAAATATGTTTTAGTTAGGGGATGATGGTTTGTACTCTTAGTCTTTGGCTTTTAACTCCACAAATCCTAAAATATTTGTTCCCTTCTTACCTTTACTTATTTGGTCTGTTATAACCCTTAAAAGACCTTATGATTACCTTGTTGTGTTTTACATTATAGCGGTGGCGAATTAAAGAGTCTTATTAAGCTTATGGTTGAATTGGTTCTATGGAATGAGATTTGAGAGAACCGTATTTTATTTTAAGCACATAAGTGATGAGTGTATCATCCCTAAAGTGAGGTTTTATTGGTTCTTCTAAACTCTACTTATTGTAATGTGCCGATATGATTGTTTAAGTTGATTTCAGTGATTGCTTTAATATTTTGATGGGATGGTTCTCACTTTTGCAAAATTTCCTTCTGGTAAAAGTTTTTTATTACTTTTGGGCTAAATTTTTTGGGTTGATTTGGTTATTGATGTTAGTACTGATGTCTTCATGAGTAGGGTGTTCAAATTTTTTCTTTAGACCCAGTTTCATAATTGCTTGGGGACAAGCAATGGTTTAAGCATGGGGGAGTTTGATAAGTCCTCAAAATGCACTCTATTTTAAGGTTATTTTGTGCCATTTTTAGAGACAATTATGTGCTTTGTACTATATTATGCACTCCTTTTTTGGTTTTATGCTTGGCTATGGTTTTTTTTAGTGCTTTGCAGGTTTTTGGACCATTTTACCCCAAAATTGACCACCAATGAGTGTAGTTTGACTCCCCACAGACACCTCCAAGTCACTATACCCATCAAAGAACAAAAGAGTATCGAGATACAGCTTATCATGAACAACCATGAACTGTTCATGATGAAGGCCACGGTCTATGGTAAGGCGATAACTATACGCCTTTTCGTTTTCCTTCATCGTGTGGTTGAGGTTGATCGAGTTCTTCTTTAAATAGGGTTATTTCACAGCAGATGAAGACACACATAGCATAAAAGAGAACTTCCCTATAGTTTTTTCATTCTTTTCCATTTTTCTAAGTTTAGTTTAGATTTCTAGTACTTTTGATGCGAGTATTGAAGAAGTGCTTGCTGTTTTGGAGCCCTTGTGAAGTTAGTAAACCATTAAAAGATCTCCAATTATGCTAAGTTTTCTTCTCTCAAACTCTATCGAATATTGTTAATTTAAATAAGTGTGAGTAGTTTTCTCAATCTAGGGATTGTTAGCCAAGTATTGATGCTGGAATCTTTCATCGTTATTTATTTGTACCTTTTCTTGATTGGGATTGGTTGAATTTATCTTGTGTGTGAAATTATTATAATTGAATTTTGGCTAAATTAATTTGCTGCTTCTAAATAGTTAGTTGAAGGACTGAAAGGTGAAACTTGCTATTTGATTGACAAGATAGGACTTGACTTAGTAACACATGAAAGAGATTCGCTTGTCAAGAGGACTTATAGCCATCAAAAATCTGTAACTTAGACTAAACAACGACATTTGATAGAATGATAGTTGGTTAGCCTAGGCAATTTAGTTTATTTTGAAAGAAGATTCAATTCTAAATGTGATCACACCCCTTCCAATCTCCCATTATAGATCAAGTACATGATATATTTCAATGATCCACATCTTTACAAGGTGAAACAAATCCCTAGATGTTTTAAATTGATTGAATTTTCTAATTAGGTTATATTATCGTTCAAACTCTCTATTGAAATTTACTTGCTTAGTACTTTTATAGGACAAAACTCAATAGATTACAATTGGTCTCCATGAAAAAGATATCTTTACTAAACTACAATACTCGTGCGCTTGCGGGCATGGGTCAGCTCACTGTGAGGATTCAAACCATTCATTTGCTCCAAAAGGCTCAAATTCTCTATCAAACTTTAGTTTGTTCATTAAGCTGTGCATGGTTGTTCACTATCTAGTCTCGATATGACCACCATAGAAATGAAGGTTAGTGATTTGCTGAGAAAGTATAGTTGGTTCATTAGAACAATGGGGGTTGTCCACTATGAAATTTAGCTGGTCCATTAAGTGGTTTGTGATTATTTTGTATAAGCTCAACTAGATGTTCATTGTTGAGTTTGGGTTCGTTTATTATATTATTTAGTATTGTTCATTGCCAAATAGCCACTAAGAAGAAGTAAGGAAGAGCATGAGAATCAGAGCATGATGAACTCGACTTCTAATTTTTTTTTCCTCAAACCCTTAGCAGCAAATTGTGAAAGATAAGAAAGCACAAGGTTGTGGCTAGTTGATTTAGTTTTTAACTCATCATGTGTTGTTTAATTTAGTTTTTTTGGCTGAATGCACGATTTGATGTAGTTTTTACCTGGGTATTGGGGACAGTGTACAATGATGCATAAACTTTAGAGGCTTTTAACTTTATGCACTCAAACAATTTAAAAGTTTATGAGCTTACTATTATTAATGTATTCTCAGCCAGGTGAAATCATATCACTTCAGTAGCTATGAAAACTTGTGTAAAGTTGGTGTGATCAGTTTTAAGTCTCTACTTGATACTCTTTTTATGATTATTTGTCATATTTATATTCCTTTTGTTTAAGTTATTTGATGATAATTATATTGACTGATTTATATAATTTTGTATAGGATGCAATTCGAACAAAAATGGATGGATTACAAGAGAGTTCAAGATTAAACAGAGCTATGTAAGATAATATATATGAGGCATTGTTGGTGAAGATAAAAAGGGCTATGCAAAGACTTACGGGTTAGTGTCAAGGTGCCATGGTCTCTTGAAAAGAGATGTGCATAAGCCATAGAACGAGCAAGAAGAATAAAAGCATATAAGGACTTGAAGAATATGATAGTAAAATTGCAAGAGACAGAATAAAAAGTTGAAAGGGCTTAGCATAAGACAGAGAGGACAGTTGATTGGGTTGGATGAGTGATTGGGGGACTTACTTTTACTAAAGGTAATTCCTAAAAATCTTTTCCACAAATAATTGAAGCACTTTAACATTGATACATTTATTCTTTAGGGGAATATGTTTAATTGGATAGGTATTTATACAACAAAATGTTGTAATGATGTCAGTCTCAACAAGTATTGAAGTCGAGGAAGTTGATCGTTCTTTCTAACAAGAGTTTGAGAAGGATTTTCCATTCTACGAGCACGGTTCAGCTTCAGGTGGGGACAAATTTGTGTTAGATGATGAGGATGATCAAGATGTATGACTTACCATTTGAATGATGTTGCGGACTCGTTTGATACTAATTACGAGTAGTGGACTCATTCAATATTACATACTGTTTCGTTTCTTTCTTAATCATGCACAATGTCTAGTAATTTGGGTATAACAATTAATTAATAGAGATGATGTTGAACTCCAAATACATTCTTATCAGTACTTATATATATGATTGAATATTATTTATTCCCTAACAGTATAATTGTTGATATCCTAGCAATACAATGTCTAGCGCCCCTGGTTTGTTGAGGTATGTCTCCGCTCCTTGTTTATCTACTCTTCGTACCCTTTTCCGCCGGTGGTAATTGGTTTGCAATCGTTTCCTCTTTAAACCTTTTTCTCAAAAAACTATTTTGTGGGTCTTTAGGAATCAACCTCGCTATGGGTAGGAATACCGGTAAGGGTAAGATTGCCTACAGCTGGATCTCCCCAGACCCCGTAAAAGCGGGACCCATACTGGGAGTTGTTGCTGTTGTTGTTGCTAGTAATAGTTACATGCTTCTGTATTGTATAAATCGCTGCTGATAGTAGCATATCAATTTAGTACGATGCTCATTTGCAAAGAAATAATTGTTGATAATTAAGTTCCGTTATTTGTAAAATATGTATAAGACATACTCATATTTATGCCAACAAAACCAACATGGGGATAGCAACAAATGCCAGTGCAGCTTATTAAAGTGGGAAATTGCAACATGCATAGTAATCATATGTTGGCAATGGTAACACCAACACATATCAATGTACATAGAAATTTGTTTGGAATGCTAATGGCAACAAATTAAAACTGTTAGAATAAGCAATGCCAACAAAAATGCCAATAGATCGATTTCTACTTGGAACACTAATGTCAACGGATCAAAATTGTTAGAATAAGTAATGCAAACAGAAAATGCCAACAGATCAATTTTTGTTGGTATTATTTAACATTCACAACATAACACAATTTTATGTTCGAAAGAGCTT
>NCQV01001726.1:549-11577 GCA_002740545.1 Lophocereus schottii | reverse complement strand
GCCTCTAGATGCAACCCTAAAAACGCTCAATTATATCAACCCCAATTCGCGAAAACACTAAATACCTGAAAACCTAGACCCCTAATTCACATTCAATCCCTCACATTCATCGAAATTTGACTTCATACTTGCATTACCCACTAAATTTCATTTGAAAACCCTAAAACAATTGAGGTAAATTGCTACAATTCATGCTTCAATTGTTTGTTCACCACCCCGCTATACCCTAGGTTGTAAACTACCATTGCGCTTGTCAATTGATGGCTTCGCTGCCTTGATTCCCTAACAGAGATGATTGAAACCTTCTTGCCCATCCCCTTCCATCGCGACCAACCTATCCTCTCAACAAAAAATGCCTTTGCAGGTCATCTCCCAGTTGTGGGTTCTAAGTTCTTCTTCTCGCCGCTATTAGTGCTACTGTTAGTTGTTGTTGGTATTAGAAGCCCCATTGTTACCGCCTAGAAGTGTGCAAATCCACTTGATGGACCACTTATCTCCACCAATGCATGATTAAGTTTTGCTGCTACTTAAGGTACGGAGCCTAAGCTTTTACTCGTGAGTTGCTATGATGTAGGGGGTCCTTGATTTACTTTGATAAGTGTTGCATTCTCTATAAGTGAAATTAGCCTAATTTCTGATTGTTTAGGTCCTTGAGTGCTTGCTTAGATCCTGATTTTTTTTTTCCCATTTGTTCTTATTCCCTGCTTAGTTCGAGTCTTATCAATAGTCCATATCAAATTTTGTGCTCTGTGGTGTGTGTAGTGATTGTTTATCGTTGTTGTTACTATTGCAACTTAGTTTGATCTCATCACTTACATCCTGAATTCATATCTGTATCCACTATGTCATCCTCACCCAAATAGCCTTACCAATCCCAGATTGATGCCTGTCTGAAAGACTTGACTATCAAGATACTAGGTTTGACCAATTAGAGGCTAAGATTAGCAGAGTTACTCGAGCATTCGAGAAGTTACCCATGCTTAACCAACCTCAAACCCCACCGCAAGCTTCCCCTGAACTTCTTGGGGGGGGGGAAGGGATTGATAATCGTTAGTGAGTCGTTTATAAGTCAAGTCAAGCAGAGGAGTGGTTTGAGGCATGGTCAAGGGGATCCTGGGGATCCTCGGTTTGACACCTCTCAAGATGATGGAAGGACGGGGAACCGTAGGAGTGTTCACGAGGGTTACTCTGATGTTACTCGAAAGGTAAAAGTTGAAGTACCCTCGTTTGATGGAAAGATATGCGTCACCACTTTGTTTGACTGGATAGTAGCTATGGAGGATTATTTTTAATCGGTATGAGATGTATGATATTAAGTGGGTTCAATTTGCTAAAATGAAACTCGTAGGATTTGCTAGAAAGTTTTGTTAAAATGTCACGAGCCATCTTGAGGGAATGCGTCAACCTCTCATCATCCAATGGGAAGTTATGAAGGATAGGTTGAAAGAAAATTACCTTCCTTCTTTCCATAAGGCACATCTTGTTGACCAAATGCTTGACCTTAGACAGTCCACCTATAGTGTATCTGATTTCATTAATAGCTTTGAGGAATTAACTAGCAATGCTACCCTTTCGAGGATCCTTCCATTACCATAGCCCACTTTATTTGAGGTTTATGGACTGATCTTAAGAGGAAATTAGCTTTGTTTGCTCCTTATACTCTTGACGAGGATTACATAAAGATTTAGAGGTTGAAAAACATAACAAGCTTTACCCTATGTGGCATACTGCTTCTTCCTCTAGGACCCCTGCCCGATCTACTCCTAACATGAATGGGTCTTCTGTGAGTGCTTCAATTTCTAAGGATCATAACCATCAAATCCTACCTAGAGTAGCCTCGTAGGCTGAAGAGTCCTCCGGTATATCCCGTAACCCAGTCCAATGTTTTAGCTATCATGGAGGAGGTCATTATGCTTTTGAGTGCCCTCATTGTACCCTGGGAATGGAGCATGAGTCACTTGAACCACCCAAACTTGAGGAAGAGGCTATTGACCTGAGCGAGGCATTAAAGATCTTGATGTTGAAAATAGTCTTCTCCATGATGCACATCTTGGAGTTATAAAATGTCTTTTGGCAAACCCACATATGAATGATGATTAAAACCATACCACCATCTTTTATATTCTTGTTAGGTGTGGCAAAACTCTTATGAAAATGGTTATAGATGGTGGCAAACAATGAATGTTGTTGCCGAGGCCGTAATAAAGCGTCGTCACCTTAAGGCAGAGCTTTATCCCCACCCTTTGAAAGTAGCTTGGGTCAACAAGACCAACCTCATAGTTACCCATAGATGTAAGGTTCCGATGTAGGTTAGTGGTTACAAGGACGAGGTTTTATGTGATGTCCTCCTAATGGGTGTTGCTGACATCCTCCTAGGTTGCCCTTAGCTTTATGAACAAATGTCTCATATAATAGGAGGGAGAACACTTATATCTTGAGGTACATGAATAAGAACATCATTCTTTACCCATTTCAACCCAGAGAGTTGTTGTCTTACCCAAGTCCCAAACCTTTCCAGACCTTGTCCTCTCCCAATAGTGTGTCTATTACACCTAGAAGAACCATTTCCTTCCTTCGTAATAGACCTTTTGAGAGACTAGGAAACTCTAACAAGTTCTTCCTAACAATCTTAGCTAGGGAGCTAGCCTCGAACTCCATTGCCTTCCCTAATGTCCCTTCGAGTGACTCGCCTTCCTAAGACCTCTTAGGTGAGATTGATGACCAACCTAAAGAATTTATTGATGTTGTTCCCGAGGAGCTTCCTAGTAAGCTCCATCCCTTTTGTGATATACAACATGCGACTGAATTAGTTCATTGTTCCAAACTCCCTAACCTTCCTAATCATGGGTTGAATCCTACTGAGTGAGCAGAATTGAATAGGCAGGTTCAAAAACTATTGTACAAGGTTTTTGTTTGTCATAGCATGAGTCACTATGCAGTCATGCCCTCCTTATCCCTAAGAAGGATGAATCTTGGAGGATGTGTGTCAACAGCAGAGTTATCAATAAGATTACAATCAAGTATATGTTTCCCCTTATGAGGTTAGAGGAGAGCTTGACTGTCCTAATGGAGCTCACTGGTTCTCTAAGATCCCCTTGCATAGATTTTTTTTTTTTTAAGGAAAACTACTTTTAAGACCCAGGGTGGTTTATTAGAGTGGATGGTTATGCCTTTTGGGCTATCCAACGATCCTAGCACTTTTAGGAGACTTATGATTCATGTTCTTTAACCATTTATAGGGATTCCTAGTTGTATATTTTAACAACATCTTGGTGTATAACAAGTCTAAAGCAGATCATGTTGACCATCTCAAACAACTCTTTTGCGCACTTGGAGAAGCCAAGCTCTCTTCTAATCTAAAGAAGTGTATCTTCCTTGAATTTTACGTCCACTTTTTAGGGTTCATTATGTCTGCTCAGGGTATCTTTGCTGACCCTCACAAAGTTAGAGCCATTAGAGAGTGGCTTGAATCCAAGACCCTTACTAAGGCTAGGAGTTTTCATAGTCTTGCCTCCTTCTACAAGAGGTTCATTAGACACTTCAGCATTCTTATAGCACCTATTACAAACTGCTTGAAGAAAGGCCCGGTTCAGTGAACTCTTAAAGCGGCATATGCTTTTAAGGAGGTTAAGGGTTCATTTGGAAGGAGAGTAAGTTAGAGGAGTAAGAATAAATAAGAGTAAGGAGGAGTAAATAAGAGTAAGTTGTCTATCTTTGTTTGGGAGTTTATGGAGAGTAAGGACTAACCCTTGTTTGGAAGAATAGGGGAGTAAATAAGAGTAAGTAAATGAATTGATGCATATGCCCTTATTTAATAGATTAAAATATATTATACTTAGATTTTATGGAGGGCAAATATGTAAAATCTACCTCCTTACTCCTCTTTACTCCTCCTTACACTCTATTTTGGAAAGTGAGAAAATGGAGGCTTAAGAGGAGTAAAGGGGAGTAAGAGTTACTCTTACTTACTCCTTCTTACCCTCCTTTTCTTACTTCTAAACAAGAGTAAAGGAAGTACTCACTCTCTCTTGCTCCCCTTTACTCCTCCCTACTCCCCATCCAAATAGACCGTAAGGAGGTGATGTTATCTGCTCCAATCCTTAGTCACCTAGACTTTAGTAAGCTTTTTGAGGTTGCTTATGATGCCCTTGGATATGGCATTGGAGGAGTGTTAAGTCAGGAGGGACATCCTATAGCATTTTTTGGCGAAAAGCTTAGCGAATGTAGGCGGATCAAGCTATGGGAAATAGTTATATGCTCTGCTTCAGTCTCTTTGTCATTGGCACTATATTACCTTCTCCCTCATGAATTTGTTGTATATTCAGATGATGAACCCCTTAAGCATTGGAATGTACAGTCTAGTATCAATCCTAAGCATGCTAGGTGGGTTGAGTGTATTAGTGAGCATTCCTTTGTCCTTAAGCACAAATCCAATGCTGAGAACAAGGCGGTTGATGCCCTTAGTCACATTGGTTACCTCTTTCAGACAATGCAGGTTAAGGTCCTAGGTTTTGACAAGCTCCAAGGTACTTACACCTCTTGTTATGACTTTTCACTCGTTTACTCAGACCTTTTGGGGGGCAATTGCAATCATCACATTGACTTTATCATTCATGAAGGTTTCCTACTTTAGGGGTCTAAGTTATGCATTCCTAAGACGTCATTTCGAGACTTCTTAACTAGGGAGATGCATGCTAGGGGCCTAGCTGGTCACTTGGCTAAAGATAAGACCATTGCTTTGGTTGTAGATCGCCTCTATTGACCTTATCTCAAAAGAGATGTATATCACATTGTATCTCAATATCGCACCTGTTAGTTAGCTAAGACCAAGTGGTGTAATGTAGGACCTTACACTCCTCTTCCTATCCTATATGCTCCTTGGAAAGACATTAGTATGGCTTTATACCAGGTCTGCTGAGGACATCTCATCGTCTTGATTCAGTCTTGGTTAATGATTCATAGGTTTTATGGGATAGCCTACTTTATCCCCTGTGGTAAGACTGATGATGCTTCATATGTTGCTAAGTTAATCTTCAGAGAGGTTGTTAGGTTGCATAGTCTTCCCACTTCTACCGTGTTTGATGAGAATGTCAAGTTCATGAGCTATTTCTAAAAGACTTTACAGAGATTGTGTGGTACTATGCTAAACTTTTCTGATGCCTTTCACCCTTAAACAGATGGGCAAAGTGAGGTTGTTAACCACAGGCTTGGGGAAGTGCTTAGATGTGTTATGGAGAAGAAATAAAGCACTTGGGATTTGACTTTACACCATGTTGCATTTGCATATAATAATGCGATGGATAGGTCTAGAGGTAAGAGTCCTCTCGAGGTTGTCCATGATTACTCCCCTCGCACCCCTACTGACCTCATTACCCTCCCACTTAATGATCGAGTGTCACATCCTGCAACCACATTTGCATAGCAAACTTATGACATGCATGTTGAGATTCAACGCAAGATTGCTTTGAGCAATGATAGTTATAAGCATTCAGCTAGCGTGTGTTGTAGAGCTGTGAATTTTAAGGTGGGTGATTTTGTTATGGCTTAGATTTGGCCTGAACGGTTACCTATAAACTCCTTTAAAAAGCTTTGCGCTTGGGCCGTGGGACCTTATCGGATCATTCGAAAGTTAGGATCTAATGCTTTTGTACTTGATCTCCTTGACAATTTGCATATTAGTTATATTTTCATTGTGGAGGATCTCACTCTTCATCAAGGTGCTTCTAAGCCTCTTTATCTTCCTTTTACGGTTTCTGCAGGTACTCAGGTACCTAGGCTCCCACCTTTGCCACAACTACATGCTGAAATCGATGTAGACTTAGACGGTGAGTTTGTGTCCTCTTCTCGTGGTGGGTTCTGACGTTTCTATGTGCAATGGTCAGGATGGCCCCAGTCATATGCTACTTGCATTACTAAAGATGAGTTTTGTGATCTGAATTTGACTCTTTTGGAGCGGTACCTCCAGGATAACTTACCGAAGTGAAGTTATTTTCTAATGGGGGAGAATGATGCAGTATCTCCTAAATAATTCCATGGCATTGTGTATTCTATAAAGCATAGGAGATTTCATAATCTAGGGATTCTCTTTTAGAATAAAATCTGTCTTATTTTATTTCTTAGCCTATTTTTGTTGTCGTAATCTTCGGATATATTTTCTATTCCTTTTTGTAGTATTGATTCCTATGTAAACCTCCTCATGCATTGAAGAAAGACACACTTAAATGAATTGAATTATTAAATATTGAAAGTTCTTGTGGCACTTTTTCTCGTCGACATGTGAATTGCTCATAGAGCTTCCTACATTAAAGTGTCAAACGTAAAATTAACAGATAAAGCCTGTGTAAACTTCTTTTTATGCTTTTGTTATCTTAAAACATAAAACTAGCCTTTGGAAGGATAGAAAATTAGACTCCAAAAATGAATTGTTTGGTATTGAACATTTGTTTGAGATGTGTGACTGAAATGTTTTTATGCAGGCAGATCTTGAATATATAAACAACTAGATTTTAGAGCCAAATCACAAGTTTTTAATGAATTTATCATCATATACTTTATTCTTTTCCCTTGTAGGAGAGCTTCTCATGATGTTACATGGTGATCTAAGGCAACCAAAAAAGATTGTGTTCGGCTTAAAAAAGAGATCTCTTTGGTCAAAATGGTTAGAAGAGGTGTACAATAACTTACTACTCTTTGCATAAAATCACATGATTAGATTTTGACTATTGCATTTTAAATAATTTGTCATTATTTTATCAAATTTTCTGCCTAATTATCATTGTCTTAATTTCTTAAACTATCCATGTTGTATCTAATGAAATGTATTGAATATACATTGTTGCCTTTATAAAGAGTGCATTAGATCTTCAAACATCATAACACAATGCCCTCACTTCAGGAAAATGATAGCATGAATACCATGGATATTCTTAATTATAAGTATGATACTCTGTTCTTCATTTGACCAACTTGTAATGCTTTGCTATTTAATTTTCTATTCCATTATTTGGTAAATAGTAATGTTATGATTATGACTCGTGATAATTAATCATCTAAATCTAGAATAATTCATGGTTTCCATTATCTCCCCTCCTCTTTTAGAATTGCTGGTCATTGAGAAGCTTATAGATATTATCACCTTCACACACCTGGAGATAACAGAAGCCTTTGAAATGGGTACAAGCACCACTTCTGGATTTTATATTGAAGCATGCTTTGCATTTCTCAATTGTTCTTCGTGCTTCCTAGAATGTAACGAAAGGAAGTGAATTAAGGCTAATGTACCTAGAAAGTATGGATGCATGTATATCCCATAAATTTTGAAAGAGTACTTGTGTAGTGGGGATCTCTATTACTTAGTAATACAAAATTTTTCGATGTTAGTTTGTCCTTTGCTCATGGTCACATAAACCTAAATTGAAAAAAACTATTGCTCTGACGATATATGGAAAATGTGTCGCACTTCCTTTTGATTGTAGCTTTTGTTGATAACTTCTATTATGTCCCTCTTTTCAGGCTATCTCTGTAGTTTTACACTATCTAAAGATGATGTACTAGTTTTTAGACATTAAAAATAGTAAAGAAGCTCCAGGATATTGCACATGAGTGGCACATAAACTCTTTGTTGGGAATTGCTTATTGATTAATGTGAAATGACTGGTGGAAGAATAGTATTTGACAAGGTTGATGTGAGTTCTCAAAGGCTAGGTGGTGCAGGACTTGCTTTACATTTTGTAAATATTATTAAATAGATAGACAACATGGTAAGATTCCTCTTTCAGTGCATTTAGTCACTAAGAACATCTTAAGAATTTAGTATTAGTTTTTGAATTGGAACTATTATGTGCATAGCTGTCGAGACCAGCCTTTTTTCCTTAATTGTTAGTCATACATTGTATCAGGGATTGGCTACAAGGGTAAAACCTGCTCTTCCCTCTAGATTATGAAAACTTAATCCTAAAGAGGAGGTAGTTTATATGCTTTTCAAGATGTTCTTTTGTCGAACACATATTGCTAGCCTACCATAGAGTTGTATGGAATCCCTTTAATAAGAAAATCTTACAACAAACTATACTGGATCATGATGGCTTGATCTGTTTTGCTAAATGTGTTTGTCTCTGCGTCTCCATGTAGGTTCAAGGTTGTTCTTTGTTGAGGTGTTTGATACTTTCATCACCCTTTGTCTTTAGAAAAAGGGAAAAAAATAGTGCCTCAATAGGAATGTCAATTCTAACATATTTCCATACATGAATGTTATTGCTTCTTATAGCCTGAATTTTCTAAAATTAAAGCTGAATTAGAAAAGATTCGTAAATGGCTCTCTTCAGTGGCAGTAAATACTCTAAAGTAGGTCATACTGGTTTCCATCTTAGTCATTTATACTAGTGTTCTTAATTGAATAGGACTTTATCGAGCACTTAGAAATTTTCTATATAATACCTATGTGTTTCAGCACTCTATTCAATTCAATGTTTTCCGTGAAATTCAAAAGTGCAGTATGTATTACTATGTCATGTAAAACACCATCGCCTCCTCTTAGTATGGAGAGATTATATCATGTAAAGTATACAGGTACTTAAATGGCAGTCTTAGAATGGTGTTCAGAAAGTTGTTTACCTCAAACATATATTATACACATAAAAATAAAGGGACGCAATAGTTGCTAGTGTGCACGAAGTAGACCTGGGGTACTCTAAAGGGTTTGCTTGTTATGGAGCAATCCTTGATAGATTCTTGATTCCTCTCTAACCATCACCCATTCCCTTTCTGACCACTGCCCCCTTCCTCCCTCCTAAAAAAGAAACAAGAATCTGCAGGTGTTTTCATAGGTCTGAGGAAAAGGGAAGCGGAAGGTCTACCAAGCACTATCAATTGAATCCATTGGCAATACCAAGAGCCATGTGGAGAAGGCTGTCAAGGATGTTGCCCAGCCTGATTGGAAGGTTCTAGCATTATTTTTCTTTAATTTGAGAGGATGTTCTCAAAGAATTGTTAAGATAATAGTCTTCTAGAAATTTGAACGAAAGTGTATAAGGTCATGTTGTGTGCATGGCCTAGATGGAAGGGATCTTTGTGAATTTCAAAATTAAGACATCTTAGAGACTAAGCACCCAGGCTCATTGTGCAGATGAAGTGTCTTCATCTGTAGATGTCCACTTTAATTTGAATATGCAAAGCGAAATCTCTCACTTCCTCTTTTGTTTATACAATTTAAAACAAAGCGCGCCAAGGTTTTAGCTGGGTTGACGAGTGGGCAAATGCTTGGTTTGTAAAATAACCTCTTTGAATTTTAGCACAAAATTCCCAAGGTCTCGCCTTCATTTCAAGTGGTTGTCTTACTTTAAAGCCTTCATCTTTTAGTTGACTAATGTGACAATAATGTCTTAACACATTTACCATTCTCCTCCTTATGGAGCAAAACAAGGCATTTGACAACCTTATTCTCAATGAACAACGTTAAATTGAATGAGAAGACATTAGCCAATGGTAACATGATTTATCTGCACACCTTTTATCATGCAGGTAAAGCGAAAATCAATTTTTACATTCTTATTCGTGTGACACCAGTCGATCAGCTAATTAGCAGATTTAAACGCAGAGATCAAGTACTTAAGAAATTCTCCTTCGAATCCTGAAGTAGAAAGATTATGATATTCTAGCCGGTAATGAAAAAGCTTTCATCCACATATGATAAAACAATATAGCTATTGGAGTTAAGGCATAATACGCCTAGAAGGGTTGTACGCCCAATTCACATTATAAGTTGATGATTAACCGCCTTAAAAACGATAGTTCCTTAACTGGTTAATCTAATGTAAAAAGGAGACCAATCTAAGAGGAATGATATACAAAAATGACAAGGATTATCTAAAGAGAGTTTTCTACATAAAATCCTAGGACTCTTAGGCTGTGGGATCGTGAAGGTTCACCGCATAGTGAGTTTCTTCTTCAACCAGTGATTCAAAGCCAAGGTTTGTTATATTAATTCCTTCATTGGTATCAGATCCAATTGGTTTGTTTCCTAATTGGATTACTTATAGAGATTTCTTGAAATTTGTACCAAAGATTAGGTTTGTAATTTCAGTTTATTCACTTTTATACTCAAAACTTTATATCGCTATTTCATACGCAAATCCTTGATGATTTTTCCTAAAATTTTGGATTCTGATAGAGCTTGAAGCGAGCTTTAATTTTATATACTACATGCATGATTTCGTTGAGTATATTGTGAATAATTGAGGAATGAAATTCTAGGGTTTATCGTATTTAAAACCCTAATTTGATTTCTTAAATCAATGATTTTGTTCAATTTTCTTGCAAATTGATGCATAGATTGCCATACCCATTAAGTTTAGACCAAAACCCCTCAATCTATTAGTCAATTTGATCAGTCCACATTTCGGCCAAAAAGTTGGTTGTCATGTACTTCTAGGGTCTAAGTCAAGCAGTCAAAGTTGATTTTGGGTCAAATTTGGTCAAATTTTTTATCAACTGATTCTGAATTCGTGTTTATCTTCTGGTTTCGTTAAAAGTGAAAATTTTACACTTTGGTACCTCTAGTTTTAGCATGTTCACCGGTTAGACCAGGTTTTGAAAAACTTAAAGACTTTGGTACCTTCGGTTTTGGTATAAGTGACGTTTTGGTGCTTTTTATTATCATTTTAGTCTTTGAACTTTTAAAAATTGCAGAAAAGTCTCTAAAAAGGGGTAGCTGTGTAAATAAGCTATTTTTAGGGTTTTTTCACGAAATATGCTTCATTAAATTTCTTATAAGACTTTACTGGTACTACTTCTCACAATCTACTACTTATATCTTGTACATTATACTTTCTGTGGTTATAGGCCGGCCATGCTTAACAAAATAATTGAAATTTAACTAGAGAGTTTCGATCATTACCTGAACTTAGTCAACACTGGACCCTGGTGTTTCTCTAGCTTATAGTTTACAGAGATTGCTAGTCTCAACCATACCTTCCTTAGACCAAGCACAGCATGGATCTGTTTTGTTTCCTACCTCAGACCGTAGTCACC
>NCQV01001685.1:441-12141 GCA_002740545.1 Lophocereus schottii | reverse complement strand
ACGGGCTGAGGTTGGTTATTACACCCGTAGCCCCTAAGAGGCAAGGGTTGCCCAGTATGGCCTACAGCTGATCGCTATGCCTTTAGTCCCCAAGGGGCTAATGGTTACCAAGCATGGTCTCGAGCTGGTCGCTACACTTGTAGCTCCCAAGGGGCTAACGATTACCCACTATGACCTTTGGTTGGTTGCTACACCTTTAGCCCCCAAGGGGCTAAGGGTCTCAAAGCACGGCTTGGGGCCAGTCACTATACCTTTAGCCCAAAAAGGGCCAGGAGTTACAAAGCATGACCTGGGGTCGGTCTCTATGCCTTTCGCCTCCCCCTCCCCCCCAAGGGGTCAAGGGTTACACAACATGACCTATGATCCTCCGGTATTCTCAGAGGTTAAGAAACACAACCCTAGGGCTAGCAAGCATATGAGGGTATCAATTAAAGGCCAAAGTCACTAAGTGAAAAGGCTACTTTTCATTACCAGTGCAAATGATTACATGGTAGCTAAAAAACAAAAAAGCAAAAAGCACCCGAGCCTAAGGTCATCGACCGTCCTCATCATTAGACGTAGATAGAGCCTTGTTTGACCCGGCGCTCTCCTCCTAGTTGCCTGAGGGGCCGGTCCCGCTCCTGCGGCCGCAAGATTAGACTGATGAACTCTTAAAATATTGTCCCTATTTTATTGCAGCCAACCTGCGAAGATGAAGCGCCGCAAACTTGTTAGGGTGAACTTTAGAACTGCGACCATGCCTCTACTCAACACGTCTAGCGTCCAGGGTCGCATTAAGCACCATGGCATAAAAAGTAGCACGAACCAGTTCGGGGATGCGAAAGTGTCAGGCGGCTTCTTCAGCGTCAACCAGGATGAAGTCGGGACATAAGTTCCGGTGATCGTCTGTGAGCGACATGGGAGGCCGAGACAAGCTCCTCAAGCACGAGCTGAAGGTTTCCCACACAAATAGAGTCATCTCCTCAGTGTCGAGATAGTAGAGGAAAACCATGATTGAGAAACTCCTAGTAAGGTGATAACCAGACAATAACAGATGTGCAGCAATGCTAGACAAACCCTCCTTTTTATATATAAAAAAGGGAACTTCCCAAAGCCACATTCAAGCCTTGAGAACGAGGTCACCTCAAGAAAACCCCTGGCACCAAGATTGAGGCAAAAGTGTCCGCAGATGATAGGGCTTCTCTAATGGAAAACTGCTTTTTAAAAGTCTACAAGTAGCCACTTCAACTGGAACTCGTTCCACATTCTATCTGCCTACCCATTCGGCCGAGCATACAGAGAAAATGTGAGGTGCTAAATGATTTGGGGAAAACCTAGGACCCAAGGCGGGTTCCGCAAATATACTCATGGGGCTAAGGCACAATGACCATCTGCGGCCATTCTCGACCCAGGAAGGGAAATCATCTTGCGGCCCATTAGGAAAACACACCCGTATGAAATTATGATTTTTCCCTTAGCAACAAGAGTTATAAATACTTACCTATTCACCTTGGGAAGGAGGCAGAGAATTTTGAGGAATCATTCATCATGCATAATCAATATCATCAGACACTTATTCCCTAAAAGGACCCACCTCTTTTTTACTTTCTCTGCATTGTCTCTCCTGTGGGAACCCACACTTGACCGTCAGAGAGGTATTTTCCGGATCCCAATCTCTTTTCCCACGTCACTCTTGAAGAAATTAGAAAGTTCGAAAATAGGAGCCTTGTGACCTTGATAAGGACTGCATGAAGGGACTTGTAAACTGGTGAGTGGGCATAGGGTTTTATGTTGTACACTTGTGAGTTGGTGTAGTTTGTTGTCTTATATGCTTGTAAGTGGTGTAAATAGTGTCTCATGAACTCTTGATCCGTGTAGGGCCTGTAGGCTAGTGATTTTGGTGATTCACAGTACTCACCAGTGCCAGAAACAACGGCTCATGACAAGGGAGGGAAGGACATGAACAAGGAATTGGTGAGGGCCATTTTCGTAGGACGTGGCTCTGCAGAGTGCTAGGGAACTGCTAGATGGGAGGCTTGGGGGGAACAAGTGCCGTCACATTAATTGTGGTTTATATATGTTCTCCAAATTCGTTGCCGAATTCTTAATAAATTTAACTACTTCAAAGTTATGGCTTGCACGAAAAAACTAACCTGTGTCTGAATTGACTAGGTTAAATCGATGCGGAAGGCACAAAAATTCGATAAATGCATGGCATCAACCCTTCATCATTGGACATTTATCTCTGCGAACTGTGGACCAATAGGATGGCTATTTGTTGGTGAATTGAAGGTTTGAACTTGGCTTTTGCGATTTTAAACTTGGTCTCACATTCTCGATCACATGAGTGCCTGATCAGTAGTAGCATCCCATTTGTCCTATAGGTGTTAAAAAAATCTCTAATTCCTTATTAACTGGATTGCATTTGCGTGTTGGAGGAAATATCATTGGTATATTTAAGATATTAAAATGATTCAGCATCAATTTTTAATGTGATAATAAAAAAAGAAATAAATTTAGAGATATCAGTACTATTGATTGGTTTAAATTGTTGGACATAAGTGCTTCAAGCAAAATTTTAGGTGAATCTTATAAATGGAGAAAACTTTTAGTTAAATAACTTGGCCTAATCATAAAGAGAATACTTAGCAATACTCTGATTAGTCGAGGATCAAAGACAATAGAAAAATTATACAAAATATACTAAGATGTTTTTAGTGTGATCATCATTTCGTTAATCGCAAATGTTAGACATACATGTTAGGATATTTTAGGTTGGCGAAGCAACTGATAATTAGCATAGGAGGTGTGAATTATAAAGACTAATACAATTATATAAACATTACGCGACATAAACAAGAAACATGTCAATTTCCAAAAGGTTAGGACATAGACGCAACAAGGACATAACAATCAAAATCCAAAAATATTACCAACACAGATTGGTTCAAGTAGTTTATCACTTGTTCTCTTTAAGTAAGGTTTCGGGTTCGAGTCTAGTGAATGGAGAAAATCTCTTATAGAAGAGTTCTATACTTTATTGGGCTAACAGTAGCTATAGTGAAATAGAGATCTAAGATGGAAAAAAAAAAATTCAAAAGCAATGAATGTAAAATTTCTAATTTGATAAGATAATTTATGTAAAATGATTAGAAGTGATAACATATTCTTTCTTTAATTTTTATTGGAAATATAATGAATTAAAATAATAGTAGAGTTAGTTCGAACAATGGAACTCACAAACATGTCATATTATTAAAGCTTTAAAATAAATAATCCTTAGTTAAAAAATACACATATAAAATATTAATCAAATTTTCGAAATATGACAAAAGTATTCAATATATTGGGCCGAATGGTTTTCTAGTTCCATACTGAGAACCATGGGCGGTACCCCGGTTAAATTCCTCTCGGACAAAGGGGTTACTGACATAATGCCAAATATGCCGATAAAATAGTTCTCCGATGGAAAAGGAGAGATATTGCAGGAGATACCATAAACATAAAAAAGAGTAGTAAACTACCCCTTGAAGATGGGCGGGATTTAGCATCGAGTACTAGCGTAAGTAGAGCGAGGCACCTGGGATTTAAGGTTAAGTGGAAGGCGAATATCCGGCGGATGCTACACTATACCGACCGATGCCATACCCCAAAAATATAAAACCCTTATTTTTGGGGTAGTGGATTGACGCTTTTTATGAGAATCGACTCCGGCTGCTGCCTGTGTAGCAGTTGTGAGGACTGTAAACTACTGACTGCTAGAACTACTTGTTCTTGCCGGACACACTAGAACTTTGTTCTAGCTTGCCGGACAAGCTTTGAACTCCTTCTTGAAAGTTTCAAAACCACTATCCCCGGCAATGCAAACGGCCTTTTTAAGGTAAGGTAGCGCCGTAACCCAATTAGATTCGAAATCTAATTGAGGGTGCGATTCCAACTACTACAAAGAGCGAAAGATGTCAAGTGGGACGAGATCGAGGCTGATTGAGTCCAGCGCCACACACAGGAAAGGAAAAAAATGCACATACTTACTATGCAGAGAAAGGAAGTACTCAAAAACACCCCGGATGGGGTGGGCTCCCCATTGAGGGAGTTATAGCAATCATTTCTGTAAGTCCTTCCATGGGTTGCTGTAACCCTTCAATAGGGCCCCCACCCCATTCGGGGTGTTTTTTAGTACTTCCTTTCTCTGCATAGTAAGTATGTGCAGTTAACACACACCCACAAAATATGGATGTAAAATTTAGCTCATACAAACAAAAGTGGAACTCAAAGCATCCTTCTGCGTGCTAGCGGCTAAGATAGTTAACTTTGTATATGTGCAAGGACTCATTTTTACTTTTATTTTTCTTATCGTTAATTAATTTGTCCATCGTAATGCAAAAATATTAACATAAAATCAACTTTTTAGCCAAAATTTTTCACAATTATAAAATTATGTGTACTATACGTCTTTGCAGTTAGGGTTGAGTCGATTAGAATGTCATCTATATTCATCAATGTAGCCAACGAATACTAAATGTTCACAATTATTAACTAATCATAACTATTAAAAATTTTGATATCTTAAACCATCGTATATCTATATATACTTTTCATTTTCGAGGTGAATTTTGGAGATTTGGATGCCACATAGGTGTCATTTTAATGGTGTGATTAATAGAAGTATGCCATTAGTCAAATTGAATAATAATTAATGACAAGGAATTAACAAGACTAATAATTTTATATCAACAATAAAAGCAAATATAAATATGATTGCTTTTCTCTCTTTTAATTATCCCATTTTCCTCAATAAAAAGTTTACCAACATAAAATTACAAATATTCATGTATGTATGTGTTATACTACCATCACTCAAGTAGGTATATGTCTTCGATGAATTTCAGGGTGAGTTCCCAAATTGTAATTTGTTCATGTGTCCACCTATTTTTGCTCACTTATACTCACATGTGTGTGTGTATATATATATATATATATATATATATATATATATATGGGTTTTAAAAGTTGAACATGTGTTGGTAATAATATTACATTGATGAAGGTTTTTTAAAAAGTTTGCATGAAGGAGCATTCATGAATTGCACTAATTTAATTAGTATTATACCATTTATATATTGATTATGGAATAGTTTTGTAATGCACCTAATAAGAAAATCATTATTCTTTAGACTACCATTTTGAGGACAAAATTAAATTATGCCATGTTTTATAAGATTTTAAGAGAATATTTACAGAGACAATGTATGTAAGTTAATTTAAAATTCTAAAGTTATAATAAGGTTGTGCATAAGGTGCATAGCACAAGTTTCCAATCTAGTATAATGTACTAATTTAGACGAACATAGCAGACATAAGAAGTATCTTGCAACAAGACATATATTATCATTAAAAAAAATTCCTTGAACCTAAAAACCATTGCATCATATGCTATGTTTTTTAAGAAAAAGGGATTAGATAGCAGAAGAATTTTGCTACTCTAAAATCATCTTATTATGCATGATTTTTCACGATCATAAGAACATGTATAACCTTCTTTCTTTAACTGGTAATATTATTGATCATATGAAGTCATTATTTGCATCCTTTGCATGGCAAAAACCCAAAAGATACTCAAATTCAACAATTGAATTAATTGTATCTATTAATAATTTGATAATTTTAAATCATACAACATATTAATTTAAGACAATTCAAGAAATTTCTATTATATTTTGCAACAAAATCTTTTATCAACCCTCATGCTATTATGGGTCCATTCGGAAGATAGGTAGAGAGAGAAGACTAAATAAGAGTGATGGGGTGCTTGGAGAAACGAAAAGGAATGGTTCCTTATCCAAGTGTTTGGTGTTGGTTTTTTGGGTATGGAACTTGAAATCTAGGGGTTTCAAAACCCTCCCAAAACAAAGAAACTTGAATCCTCCCAAGTTCCCATTTCCTCAGGTATAATAGCCCAATCTCAAATCATATTTATTTATTTAATTAAGTCATATTATTAATTTTTCATGTTTATTTATCTCATTTAATCATCCCGATTGGGAGAATTCATTTTGGATCCCACTTTACAATTCGAATTTTTATTATTGTAAAATTTCGAGTGAATCGATAGTAGGCCCTAAATAAATATGATTTAAGAGATTAAATTATTTTTTATAACGATCCAAAAATTTAATTTCGAGCCACGAAAAATTCAATCGCGTAAAGTGTATTTTCTTTCGGATCCAAATTCATTTAGGCCCAGTTTTGGGCCTAATAAGTTACTACCCAGTTGCTTAACTAATTATCCTCAATTATACCTAATTATCATTAGCAACAAAATGCTTTTTGGTGGTTAAAAACTTAGCCAAATATTAGCTAAGTCATTCTCCACCAAGCAAAACTCACAAAATATCAAAACTTACTCTTTCTTCCTCTCCACCACCCTATATAGCCCCCTCCTTTTTGCTGCTGAATTTGCTAATTTTCAGCCACTTACTGCCACCTTCCGGCCACCAAGAGGCCACCATCGGACCACCAGCACCAGCACCAGCCACCCCTCTCACTTCTTCAAGTTTCAAACATGTCGAACTTCCCTTGTTTCAAGCTTAAAGTAAGTAAACCCTAACCTTGTGTTTTTTTATTTATTTGTGATTTTGTGATCTTTGGTATTGGTAATGAATATTCTGGAGTTCATATTGATTTTAGAGAAGTGTAAGTGCAAATTCAAGTGAGACATAGGCCAGGATTATGAAAATTATGCATAGTTTAAATGATGTTTGTCAACAAGCATGTCATTTGTGTGTTTTAGATTTGAAAATGAATCATGGATGATTGTGAAGTAAAAATTGTGGATTATGGCTGTCTAAAGTGATGTTGAGGGTCACCCCATATTTTGATAATTTCAACAAGCTATTTTAGAGGGTAATTATGTGAAAAAGGAGGATAATAAACTAAGTAGCAAGTTGTGAAGGGCCCAAAAATAGGGGTCGGTTTCGGGAAAAATTGATAATTCATGGCTAGTTAAAAAATTATAAATTTTGGTGGAGTGATAGATCAATGAGTTATCTTTCAAATGACTTTTGAATCCCCTTAATCCAAGTTCTGTGCAAAAAGTTATGACTGTTTTACTCTGACTGCGCAGACTAGACCAAAACTGCGCAGGGTGGTATTTTAGCTCAATCTTGGAATTTGTTTGGTGGTGATTGTGTTGTGTACTATAAATGAAAATATTGAGGGACTTTTTAATCTTTTCATATTGGGGTTTTATAGTTCAATTGGAGGTCAGGGGTGAAACTTATGAATTTTCTAAAGTAAACCTTGAATCAGTAACAATTTTGATTGAACTTAGAAGCTTATTTGGTTCGAAAAACTAAGTGGTATGATATGTGCAACAAAATTGGAGAAGTGGAAAAATTGATAACTCAAGATTAGTATTTTTTTGGTCCAAACTGGTATGTTTAAAATTATTCTGAACCTACCACCACTCCAATTGCCCTCAAACTTTTATTATTCATCTCAGAAATATCAAAAATCCGTGATGAATTTATAACCATCAAAGTCTTTCTTTTATGATTCCGATTATTTTACTTTGATCAATTTTACTCCACAATGTTTCACTTTGAGTTAAATTACCCTAATTCATTTAGTTTTCAAATCATTTTAGTGTAACTTATCCCCTATGGAATTATTTGAGTTATGGATGCCTTTTAAGGAATTTCTATTACAGTTACAACTATCAAAGTCAGCATTGTTTAGTAATTATATATACCTATAATTACATTTCTTAAATAGAATTGCGGCCTATTCTATCATTTCCCATTGTGCATAAGAATTATCAAGTGAGATTGCATTTTAAAGACATCAGGTACTTTCATTACCTGTATCTTTAGAAATCAGAGTGTATTTATCAAAGTTATCCTATTTTGGTAAGTATATCAATGAATCAATTTATATAGTGATTTATCATTTAATTAGTGTCCCCGCCAGTTATTATCTATAGGGCATTCACCCTTCAATTACCCGCGTGGTTTCAGACCAGGTCCTTGATCGGGTTGGCAGGTGTACATCTACCCATAGATCGTAATAGTATCAAGAGGTTCATTATCAGATAATAACTAGTAATACAGTTTTACATGCATCTCATTCACTATTTTAACTTAAAATGAATTGCAAGTAGGCGCCAAATCATTTTATGTAGAGACCATTTAACAACACAATAATGTTTGTATTGAGCGCAGCTCATAGTTCGAAATGTTTTCATGTTCTGTTTTAGGTAGATGCTCATTGCATCGCCCTCATGCTAGCAAACCCGATGAAGAGAATAAGTTGAGCAAGGGAATCCGGAGGTATCAACAATGATCTAGTACATGTCCATTTTGGAGCTATACTTTGAAATCTTCAGTGGATGGAGAAGTAGATTATACAGCAAATTGCTATACTGCGATGTATAAACCATACGTGGATAACAGTTGATTGTATATGATTTGACAATGCATGAATGTGTATGATTGAAGTTATGTCTACCTTTATTATTTCTAGTTCATAATCTAGTACACACACTTCAAGCCTTATCCTTTTGGCGGAAGTAATGCCTGTATCATTGAGTTTATTAGTCCTAATTCAGATATTTATTAAGGAGAATGCAAACAGTGGAACATGCTTAATTAGGGGGCGTTACATCAGGATTCAACATTTTAGTTAAAAAAGGAAAAATAAATTCCAAAAACCTCAGCTGATTCTCTGGGGCTCACAACTCGCAGGCCTTCATATCACAGAGGAGGGGGCGGAGAGCCTGATGACTATCGCCTATGCACCAGCATCAAGTCCGACCTCCGACGAGCGTTGACTGTGAACCACCATGACTGTTTGATCTCTGGGTTAGTGCGTTTGTGGGAATTTGAGGTAATTTTTGTGAATTTGCCCAGATCTATTTTCCGTTTCACACTTTGATCATGGGTTGCATATCACCGGCGACGACAGCGACAGCGACAACGACAATGGTAGTTAGTTATGGCAAAGGGGCGGGTTGGGAACGGGGGGCATATTCCCTGTCCCCGCTCAACTCCCCGGCCCTCGTCCCCACCCCGTTCCCCATTGCGGGGAAAAAATTCCTCCCCGTCCCCATCCTCAGCGGGGATTCAATTCCCGACTGGGCCCCAACGGGGATTTTTACTCGTAAAAATATTCTTTTTCCTCCTATATGAAAACTATAATATAAGTTGGATCTTGGATGAAATGCCAAGTTGCCCAGCAGATTTAGCTCAATTAATTGTACAAATCTCTCATAGGTTCCGTGCAATGCAATTTTAATAAACTTCGTCAAAGTTTATAATTCAACCCAAATTAATGTTTAACAAGTCCACATAACACAATCAAACTAAGTATAAGAAGTCAAACACAACCCAATCAAAGTCTAACAAGAAATTAGGAATTATATATCTAGAATTTTTTCGAGTAAATTTACCTATCTAACCTTAATTTTGTGCTCCTAAATAAAGGATTTATAAACAATTTTAATTATAAATGGGGATGGGGATAGATTTGTTTCCTCAATCAGGAACGGGGAAATAGACGAAGATTTTTCCCCGGTGGGTAAGCGGGGACGAGGACGGGGTAAAATTTCGCCCCGTCCCTATCCCCATCCTCTCTTGGGGATTGAATCTCGCCCTCATACCCGTCCCCATCCCCATTAGGAACGGGGATTTTTTCCCAACGTAGGGCTGGGCCCCAATGGGAACGGGAATTCCCTATTCCACTGTCATCCTTAATGGCAGTGGCACCTGCAACAGTAGCAACTTTAGATCTCTATGGTTTCTGGGTTCTGGGTTTGTGGCTAGGGAGGAATGGAGGAGTATTGGTGGTAATGGTTGAATTATAAAAAAACCGATTATTATATTAAAAATATGACAGCATAATTTTAAAAAGCTTGAATACTTCAGCCTTGTACGTAGGTCATAGGCCTCTCATTGATGATTTGGTTAAGGGCTTTTTGTCCATAGTGATTTGTTCAAATTAATCATATGTTCAAATGAATTGACATAGGTGTGAGTGACCAAGTTTAGGGGAAGAGTAGTAGTGTTGATATGTTCAAATTAATGATGAATTTTCATGGGTGATTTGTTGAAATTAGTATTGATTTTGTGATTTAATAAGGTGCTGAAATTTCACTTTTAACAAAGTAAAAATAACAAAAATTAAAACAATAATTTATAATTGCATATAATATCTTAAAAATAAAAATAGTTTTGATTCCATTCCATAATTGCTCACAAAACAGTAAGGAATAAAAGCTAATTCTATTCTAATTTTCACAAAACAACTAAATTCAGGATCAAGTTTCATACCCAACCCCCCAGGGTTCAAATCCTGATTTCATTTCATTCCAATTTTCCTCACCAAATAGAGCCTAAGGAGTATGAGTAAGAGAGAGTAAATAGTTTATTCTTGTTTGAAGGTTTTGTTAAAAAATAATAAATAGTATATGAAAGTAAATAAGAGTAAATAAAGTATTCAATACATATAGCCTTTATTGTATAAATAAAAATATATTATATTTGGGTTTGAAGAGTCAAATGTGTATCTATATAGAGAGAGAACCTTCCTTATTCCTTCTAGCTCTTGGTTACACCTCAAAGCGGAGAAAAAGGAAATCAGGAGGCGAAAATGAAGTTTTACCGTCCTTACCCTCTGATCCCACTGTGTCTCCCAAGGCAGAGCAAAGGGGAGCAAATATGCTGACATTTGCTCTCCCTTGCTCCCCTCCGAAGGAGACCCCATACGACAGTCTCTGGAAGACTTGTTTATGTATATAGTTGGAAGCTGGAATTTTACTTAAAGCGTGAAAATAGGTTACGAAAACAACCTAACAGGTGGTTTTTTGTATTTATATACAGAATTTTTTATTTCTGAAGACCTGAGTATAGAATTTTTTATTTCTGAACAGTAAATGTCTTCTCTCATCTTAATTAATATATTTTATAATTTAAAATTACCAAATCTTCAATGGTTATACTTAGTTATATGTTACTAAGCTTAAATTTGTCAGCTAAGCCAACGAAACATTAAATGACACTCTAATCATATCAACCTATTCGCGATGGCATATAATATGCGTATTTTGAAAATATAGTAAATTATAGATAAAAAAATGATTTCATATAATTTATAAGTTATAATATGCTTCTGCTACTCGATCATATCTTTTTTAATTTAAAAATATTATAACATAATTTTTAGGGTAAAATAAAAACTTAGGAAATATTTTGTAGTAAAAGTTTTATGATTTTACTGTTTTAAAACAAGCTACTTTATGAGAAAATAAGCTAATAATTGGAGTTGTCATTGAGGACTTGAAATCAAAGCCTATCCATCGAACTTCCACCCAAAAATCGTGATTTTTTATTTTCTTTTATATATTTTCTGTGAGAAGGTAGGGACATTGGCAGGCAAAGGAGTAGCCCTGATACTATAGTAAATAGCTGATCAAGGCAGGGGCCCCGTTTGCCGTGCAGTAATCTGCTACTTGCAGGAATCTGGAAGCTTGCCGTTTGCCTCAAGGCACAGACAGGGAAAAGGAGGGAAATTGAATTGATGATGATGAGGGTAGTAACAGTCAGGCAGTAAATGCCAAACAGAGCACTAATACATGCAGTACTGGAAGTCTTGAAGCATTGCAAGGATTCACATTCTCATCATGTACATATCAGCGCCTGCTCTCTTGCATTTATTCATGATGAAATC
>NCQV01001624.1:9932-22135 GCA_002740545.1 Lophocereus schottii | reverse complement strand
TGGGTTTTGAGGGTCCCTCAGCACGGTCTTATGGCCGGTCGCCACACTCTTAGCCCCACTGGGGGCTAAGGGTTCCGACGCCCACTGGGGACTAAGGGTCCTTGAGCACACCCTTGTTCTTTCACTTGGGGCCTGCTACCCTGATGACGCAGAAAGAATGAAGTGCAAGTTCAAACGAAAGAACAAGCTGAAAGTGTAAAGGTGAACAAGGTAGGATGATAAATAGAAGTGAAGGTTCCTTCATTAATAATAAAAAGCGTACAACTCTTTACAACTAAGATAAAAACAAAAAACGAAACAAATACAAACAAAACAAAGGAGGGGTGAAGAAAAGACATGGGGCGGGGACTACATGTCGGGCTCTCCACCATCCTCATGCTCCTCTCGCTCAGAAGCGCCGGCTTCAGCTTCTAGGGGGTTGGTGTCCTCGTCCCCAACAACTTCGCCCTCGGTTGAAGGAGGGATAAAATTCACCTCCTCAGGGACGCGGCCGTCTACGGTGGCATGTTCGCGCTCATCCACAAAGTGAAGGTAGGCCTCGAAATAACGGTCGTCTTGAAACTTGCTGGCAAGGGTCAGCACAACCTTATGGAGGTATCCGAGGGTGTCAGAGCGGTCTTACTAGTAGCCCTTCTCCTTGGCTTGGACCGCATCAACCGCGACCTTCTCCAGCTGATGCTGCAGCCCTTTCGTCTCGGTCTCATAGGCCTGTAGATCCGCCTGCAGTCTTTTGCAGCACCGTTGGTACCGCGAAACGAGCCCTTCCAACTGCCAGCACTCCGCGACAGCCTTCAAACCTCGGGCGAAGACCTCGACCATGGCTATTTCTTCCTCGTTCACATTGGGGGGATCCAAAGCTCTGGGAGTTGCCAAGTCCCAGGACTTAATTATGTCCTGGACAGGGGAAAGCCTGACAACCGGGTCCGCCTTGATGAAGTTGGCTGAAGGCTGCGGAGCAAACAGGGACGCTCCACTGGCTGCTTGGGTCGCAACTCCAGTAGTTTTTGAAGGGGTGAGGAGCTCTTACCTGGGCGGGGTACGCTCCCCTGATGACCGACTCCTCGATTGGTAAGGGGCCAACCACTCGGCTCTCACCTCCCCCACTACCGAGGGGGCAGAAGCCACAGCCTCACCTGGCTATTCCTTGGTCCTCTGCTTCTTCCGAATCGGTAGGCTCACAGCCGGCCTCTTTCTGCAGGGTACAAGGGAAGGCGCCTGCAAGAAAAAAGCTTAGTCTACGTGTTTGAAGAGACACTGAGTGACGAGTCAGATCGTATATCGTACCTTCTTGGCCTGCTGAGTAACAAGTTGCTTCCTCTTTTCCTCTCGCCTGCATTTGGCGTCGGTCGTCACCTGTTCGGGAGTAGCATCCCCGGTCTCGAAGACCATCAGCCGTGTCCTCACTTGATCTGCATAAAGCAAGCAGGAAATCAGGTCAGCACCAAACATAAAACTAGATAGCATTAGGATGAGTAAGTACCATTCGTGTAATTCTTAAGAATCAAAAGGCCGGCTGCAGCAAGGAAGAAGTCATTAGCAAAAAACTTTAGCTTAGGGTGCTAATTTAACGGCACCCAGTCACTGAACTTGCTCCTCCTTTTCTCAGGCCACTTCACAGACTCAATTGCTTGAGCCATGAACTGAGGGATAGGCCGAGGCTTATCATCCTTGTGTATATAGAACTAGAAGTAGCAGGCGGTTCTCGCTTGTCAGCCGTGGGTTCCCCGAAAGGGTTCTGTACGGGCTTTCCCTCATTCCAGTCAGGGACGTCCCCTCAACCTGATGCGCGGCATAGGAAAAGGAAGTCATACTTCCAGTGCTTCACTTTTGATTTCTTTTCAATAGCTGTCATGAAGCCCGACCTATTATTAAAGCAATAGCACCCGAAGTCCCCGGTCTCCTTGGGAGCCCTTTGAACGGTATGAACGAGGCCGAACGCCCGAGCCGAATAAGTAAGACCGCACAACTCACAAGTCGCTATAAAGGAAGAAATGTTATGCCAAGAAGCCGGCATAACCTGCACGGGTGCCAATTCATACTTGTCCAATATCTCCCTGATCACGGGATGAAGGGGAAAACGGAGACCGTAGTTTAGGGTCGCCTGGTAAACCGCTGCACACTTGGCAGGCGGCTCATTCATGGTGGCATCCGCCTCAGGAATCACGAAGGAATACTCAGCGGGCAAGAGGCATTACTTCTCAAGGGCCGACCCCTTTAACTTAGTGACGATCTTGGGATTAGGGAAGTGACTGTCTGGACCATCCTGCGGGTTCGAGTGGTTTGGGGCCCCAAGGAACTCCGACCCTTTGGCCACGATTTCTGTGACCGCAGGCGTGCGGCCTTTTCATTTAAGCACTGACTTGCCCGGTCTCAATGATGCTTTGGAGGAGTAAGAGCTTGTAGATGCCCTCTCTGAGGATAAGCTCCTAGAGGAATGCCTAGAGGAGGAGTCAGAAGAGCCCGTCCCAGAGGAAGCACTAGAACTAGTGGTGCACACTTCGCCCTCCGGGTTGGACTGAGGTGGAGCTGAGCAGGGATTACCTTGTGTGCCCTCGGCGAGCAATTCGTCGGGTGATATAATGCATGGAGTAGACTTGGTCATTGCCATTCTTCGAACCTAGAAGTCAGGCATATAATTAGCTATGGTGATCTCCCCAGGATACGTCACCTTGACCTCAGGACTAAGAATGCTGGGGGTGGAGGAATACTCGCAGTTGGACCACGAGGGAGTGCCTGGCTCAAAAAGGGGCACTGCATAGAAAATCTTTCTGGGTTCCCTATACTTATTCTTTCGGGGAATGCCAGCCACCACCCGACTATCAATAGAGGCCGAGAGGTTAGAGAATTGGGGGTACCAGCCCTCCACTTGGGGGCTGGCTAGCCCCTCAGGGATGTCCCCACTGGACAAGCAAGACGACAACATAATATATAACAAACAATGCTTCCAGGGGACATGAGCGTGTTCCTGTAAGTGATGAAGATTTAAAGACCTGGTTGAAGATGAGGATGAGTGTTCAAGCAGACCCTTGAAGATGCAAAGAGGCAGCTTGACGCGCTACAGTGAATTTGAAGGAAGAATAGGGAATGGAGAGTAGAACCTCTCTCTCTAGAAGTTGTTTCTCTTTTTAAGGATGAAAATGTGTGGAAAGCAAATGACCCTCCCTTAACGGAAGTTCACCCTTATATAGAGCGAAAAGGCGGGGCACATACCCCAATGAAGCTCAACGGGCACCCCTCTTCCCAATTGACGCCACGTGGAACCCCATAACTGCCACGTCATAGGCGATGACAGAGGATCTCGCGAGAGAAAGGGTCTCCAGTAGCCAGTCGTTCCACGCCCAGTCTCAAGGGTGGGTCAGCAAGTGCGGCCTCTTGGCCGATCGCTACACTCTTAGCCCCACTGGGGGCTAAGGGTCAGCAAGCATGGCCTCTAGGCCGGTCGTTACACTCTTAGCCCCACTGCGGGCTAAGGGTCAGTAAGAATGGCCTCTTAGCTGATCGTTACACTCTTGGCCCCACTGCAGGCTAAGGGTCAGCAAGCACGACCTCTTGGCCGGTCGCTACACTTTTAGCCCACTAGGGGCTAAGGGTCAATAAGAATGACCTCTTAGCCGGTCGCTACACTCTTAGCCCTACTGCGGGCTAAGGGTCAGCAAGAACGGTGCTTGGTCGATCGCTACACTCTTGGCCCCGCTGGGGGCTAAGGCCACAAGCACGACCTCATGGCTAGTCGCTACACTCTTAGCACCACTGAGGGCTAAGCGTCAGCAAGCACGGGCTCTTGGCTGGTCGCTATACTCTTAGCCTCACTAGGGGATAAGGGTCAGTAAGAACGACCTCACAGCCAGTCGCCACACCCTTAGCCCCACTGGGGCCAAGGGTCAGCAAGCACAGCCTCATGGCCGGTTGCAATACTCTTAGCCCCACTGGCAGTTAAGAGTCCTCAAGCATGGTCGTATGGCCGGTTGCTCCACCCTTAGCCCCATTGGCGGTTACGAGTCCTCAAGCACGGCCGTATGGTCGGTCGCTACACTCTTAGCCCCAATAGGGGCTAAGGGTCACTAAGTCCGGCCTTATAGCCGATCGCTATAATCTTGGCCCCATTGGTGGCTAAGGGACCTCACGCACGGCTTAATGGCTGGTTGTCACGCCCTTAGGCACCTGCAAGGGCCAAGGGATATACTCAAAGCCAAGAGGCAAGTCGTATGGGATCGATTTTTATTACGGTAATCATGCTAATACAAACAAGCAAAGGGGAGCGGGGCAGGACAAAAGAAGGTGCAAACCAAAGCTAAGTCTACTCCTTATCACTAGAAGGGGCCGGGGGGCTGGCCGACCCTGAACCCCTCCTCCTGGTCATCTTGGGAGCCTCGGACCTCCACTTTATCAGCCGGCTGATAAAGCTGTGCCCCCCTTAGTACGCAATCCATGCAATCCATCCAAACCTCAAAGGTTGGCCAGCTCAGACCCACCAACGATGATTTCATACTCTCGGTCGTATACTCATGAGCCACGCCTAGCTCGACTGCCTCATTTAGCAACATGGTGTAGAATGTCGCTTGAACTATCTCAGGGAGCTTAAGATCAGCCGCTACACTCTCAGCTTCGGCCAACGATAAGCATGGGCATAATACGTGGGAATCTTCAGGAAGAGGTTGAGGTGGACGCGAAGCGCTTCTCCAATGCTAGATGAAGATCTCCCTCATGTAGTTGGCCATCTCTCGCGTATTGTAAATAGGAGGGAATGCCATGCTTACCAAGGAATCCGGAACATTGATCGCTCTCCCTACGTTTTCTACCACTCCTCTGGAAAGATGAACACCCGAGCATCCTATGTGGGAGAATGATGTTCTATCTATAGCGGAGGAATTGGGGGAGCTGAAGATAAGGAAAATTCCCAAGAATCTAATGTCTAATCCACCTTGGACACATGTCCATTCAACCAGCATAAATTAACTGCAAGCAAAGAAAAAGACTATTCAACAAAATATGAAAGTACGGTTTTTTATTACTGATTAACATAAACAGAACAGAGGAGAAATGGAAGAAAACACTAGTTAAAGGGGGGGCGCGCATTCCTAGGCTTCACGTCCTCCTCCTACTTGATGTCATCCTAAGGGGAGGCTGCTTCCTCAGGGGCCGAGTCCTCATATGCTGTTCCCCTACCCGAACTCTCCTCCTGCCGACCGGCTCCCAAATTCTCCCCCAAACTGCCCTTTGGGCAGAATCGAGCTTTGTAGATCCGGTCACCAAATAACCAGATCCACGACTCGAAAGCACTCCAATGGAGCTCAGTGAGGGCCGACTCCAACGACCGCAGCGCCTGTCCCTGTAACACCCCAAGCCTTTTGGTCTCGTTGAGAAGCATCGCGTGAAAGATCACCTGGGGTAATTCCGGGAGCTCATAATACTCGGCAGTCTATTAAGCCACGGCTATCTCAAAGCCTGGACAGAGGATCTGAAAGTCTTTTGGAAGGGCCGATGGGGGAAAGGCAATCCCATGTTGGTCCCACGAAAAATGGCGAGTGACGAACTCACCCATCGCTTTGGTATCAAGGAAATGCAGAAAAGCCATTTAGGGAAACCCGATAGCTGCTATTGCTGAATAAGGAAGTATGAGCCACCCTACCTTGATGGTTACCTTTTATGATGGGGATAGTGACAGTTTCATACAGATACTATTCAGGCCTTGTAACCCATACACCTGTGGACGGTGGCGCTAGGGCTGTCCATTTCTAAGGCTCAATTCCCGAAGGCCTCTGGATGCATGCCGACTAAGAACGGTGGTTCACATTCTACCTAACTACTCATCTGACTCGCCGTATAGGTAAAATATGAGGGGTTAAGTGATTGGGAAAAAGTCTGATTCTTCTTAATGGGTTCTTACAAGTCCATCTTACAGATCAAACCCATACGTGGACTGGTAGGCCCAAGAGGTGTCACCCTAGGGGCACCCTCAGGTCCATACTTACACAGGGGCCCAGAATGCAACTCTAGAGGCTTCCTTTGGGCCCTTCTGCTGCGAGATCGGCGGCCCGTGCGGGCACTCCAGGTAAAGTTACTATTTTACCCTTTCCTGAGAGGACTATAAATAGTTACATATCTTCCTCGGAAAAGGGATTAGCAACCCGAGACACTGAACTCATATTGCACTCTTTCTTTGGACCTTTGACTTGGACCTTGAATTGATTTGATCGTTGGAGAGGCGTTCCCCAATCCATAACTTGGGGTTGCCCTTTTTGTAGGTTGGGCCGCTTGGAGTCAAGGACGTCGAAGTGTTGACTGCCAGTTGTCAGATAAACCCGCTCCTTCATCCCACATCATCAGTAACCGCACATTAAAGGATTTCGTCTGGAATAAATTACGATAATTAAGCTAATTAATAACTAATTAAGCTAATTAACTGTGATTAATGCTTGAATCATCACCTACTTGCCCTGGTCTGAATTATTCACATATCGTTCACTCACTAGAAGGAATTTCTTCAGTAGTACCTCAATTAAACTATATCGCTGATATAGTTCTAGAATTAAATGTCGAATTAGCTAAAATTAAGACTGAAGTCCAGGGACTTAAGAAGCAATTATATGTGATTCAGCTTTTTCTAATTAACGAAGTATGGCATAGCGGAAAATCTTCTTCAATATTAGTACTCTATTTCAATATAAATATTTTTTCCAAAACCCAAAAAACAAAAATTCATTTCCTTTACATGGTATAATAACCCAAAAAGAAGTAAAAGAAAAATCAGCTGAAAAATTGTTTAAAACGACATAAAAAGAAGAAGAGGATGGAATATAAGCAGTATACTCTTGAAGAACTACAAAATATATTTCAAAAAGAACAAAATGTAGAAGAATTAAACAAGATCATGAGCGCAATTAGTGATAAATATGCTGTCTTATCTGATGATAATGAAGAGATAAATAATGTCCAAATAGAAGAATAAATATATCAACAGATGATTCTGACTAAATTAGGGCCTGTTTGGTGAGTATAAATGGAATGGAATGGAATGAAAACTTGATACCTGAGGGGTGGGGGTGGGACTTGAAATCTGAACTCAAGTGTTTGGCAAAGAATCGGAATGGAATTAAGTTTCAGTCTTGCCGTTGGGCTAATAATTATGGAATTGAATCAAGATTTTATGTTTAAGTGAATACAAAATATAAAAAGAAAAATAAAAATAAAAATAAAAGAAAATATTTTTGCTCCAACTCCCTATCCACCCAAAGAAAAAGCATGCCCCTATAGTTTCCGGTAAATTTTCGGTAGCTTCGACTATCTCCATCCCCCGTGACACCCTTGTCCATAATTTCCAGCACTGTAATCTTTAACTATGGAACAACAAACCCTCGTCATCTTTGCCTATTTCACCATCAAATCTCCCCCCTTGCATCAGATCGGTGAAAAAAAATCAGAAACGAACAACAGATTAGGAAACAGAAGAGCAAAGAGCAGATCAAGATGAAGGAGAAGAAGCGAAAGCCAATCGGCAAGAAGAACAACCAACAATAATAGATCTGGAAGAAAAATCCTAGAGGAACAATCATACAAAAAAATGAAAAAAAAAAGAATAGAAATCAAGCATACCGGTCGACGGCAAGTGGAGAAATCAACGGTGCCACCTTATCGTTGATAGCCAGCGGCTGCAGTCCTTCTTGTTGGCGATTGGTTGTGGCACTAACCTTAAACATCTCTCCCTCTCTCTCTAGTTAGGGTGGGTTCAACCCATCCCTTAGGGGGTTGGAACTTGATACCCCCCCCAATGAAGGGGGGGGGGATTCAACCTCCAGGGGTTTTTTTGGGGGGGGGGGGAGGACTTGATACCCTTAGGTTTTAAGTTCCTTCCCCTAAAATCTTCACGAAACATGTGAGAGTCAAGTCCCCATCCCTAAATAGCTCACCAAGCAACCCCTTAGAAGATCTTAATGTGTTACCATTAGAAGTCAGAAGAAAACTTGATGAAAAGTATGGTAAAATGGCGGTTGAAGATGAAATGAATTAGATGGGGAAGAACTTGACTTAGAGGAAATAGAGACCAATTTAGTTAACAATGTTGTTCCTATATCTGAAGAATTTGGTGAACCTTTAAGAAGAAGTACTCATTTTATGAGGCCTAGATACATTTTAACAGGATGTACAATCAATTTTTCCTTTGGGCTTATCCAATTTTTCCTTTGGGTTTATCCTAAGGAAAACTATAACCTTTAAAGAGATTGACCTTACTTCAATTAGTCAAATGAGATATATCTTAAATATAGATAGATCTTGTAACAGAGAAGAAATATTTGAGCATTGAAAAAGAGGCATAAATAGTTCTTTAAACCTGAATACTATATGGACTGCTGTAAATTTTCTAAATTACATCAAACATAGTTTTTCTGGCATTGTAGTTGATTGGTATGATTCATTAAATGAAGATGGTAAAAACATTGAGAATGATTGAAACACCAGCTGCTATGTTCAAAAATCTATGTAAGGAAATTGAAATCGACTTTAGAGTTAAACTTAATTCTGAAGAAAAAGCAAGAGAATGGCAGGGAAAGATTAATAACATAGAATTATGGGATATAAGATATAGTAAAAAATTATATTGCTAAATTTAGTCAATATTATTACAAAATTGGGCATAATAAAACTAATCTTGGTATGTTCTATGATAAATTTCCATATCTTATAAATTACATAATTAATAAAAAATACATTGTATAGCTTGAAAGAGCAGATATCATTGATACCCTTAGTTCAAGAACCTCTTATTTAAGAACATGGGTCAATGATCAATGTTTTGATCTGCAAAAGCACAACAAAATCAAGAAGCAATTTCTAACTTGTTGGGATTCACCTCACCAATGGGGAAAGAAGCCTAAAAGGAGAAGTAAAAGAAAATTTTATAAGAAAAAGAGCTTTAATAAGCAAAGAGAAGAGAAAATAGAAGAAAAAATTATAACAAACAAAACCCTAAAAAACGAAGATTTTTTTTTAGGAAAGCAGTTTATTGTCCTGCGGAAAAAATAACTACAAATGTTGAACATGCGGAGAAGTAGGATATTGTACTAATAAATGCAAAAATAGGAAGAATAACAAGTTTATTGAAACATTGGATGACTTAGATTATGTTGAGTTTAGTGAAGATGAGGTATTAGACCTAGCCCTAAATAACAATAAAGAAATTGTTGAAATACTGGACAATGAATCTGAAGAAAGTAACTATGAAGAAACTAGTGATATGATAGAAACTAGCACGATTAGTCTTAGCGATCTTCAAGGAGAAGAGTTTGTGACAAACAATGATAACGAAGAAGTCAAAGGAGATTGGGTCCTTCCCATGATTCAAAAAGACATGATATATAAAAATTTCGTCTTTCAATTAAAAAGTATGTATATGAGATGATGGATGGAGATCTAGAAATCAAAGGCTGTGAGTATAATGTGGGAAAAGTTAATCTCATTAATTGAAAAAATATCCTTAAGCACAACAAAGATAGAAGGTATAATACATAAATGTTAGAGGTGTCCAAGTTCAAATCACTCCATTACAATATTATGGTAAAGATATTAGTTTTTATGCATTGCTCTGTGATATTAGGCATATCAAATTTAATAATCAAATTATCACAGGAATAAAGATCGATTTATGTAATGGGTCAGTCGGATTTAATTGCCAACTAGGACATTTTGTGAACCTAAAAGATGGATTTGCTAAAACTTCATATCCCTTAAGATAAAAACGGTTGGGATAGACATCAAAAGAAGCGGATACCTGTTGATGATATTTAGGAAAATTATCTACAAATTAGATAATACAAAAAATCCAAAAACTAAGGTAACAATGGTAAAGGCAGAAAAGTTTGAAAGTCCTACCCTTATGCAAAAAATCTAGAGGATTGAATTCAATCCTCAGGAGATAAAAATTGATAGGTCATAGATTTCTAGCTTTGCCAACCCTACTAAAATCAATAAGAAAAATGTGAAAAATTGATGAAAATGACAAAATAACCATTCAACCCCAATTATTAAAAATCATGAGTGCAAGATCACAACGGGGAGAAGGATCTTCACCAATTAAAGAAGATCTTAAAAAAAATGATGCAATTAGTATGACTAGTGAAATGAGTAGAATGGGTTTTGAGCCTGGACAACACAGTGTTGATAGAAGTATCAGCCTAGATAGAAAGGTCATTGGATACAAAACAAGAGCTCTTAGTGAGCCAATCTATGAGGAAGAATTAGTCAACAACATGACTATGAAGATATGCTGTAAAGCTACCAATATAGTCCTGATAGCATTTATATCCCAATAATGGTATGTTTAGAGGGATATAACAAATATGAATCTTGCACTTAAATAAATAGTGGTTGCTTTGTGTCATTTGAAAAAGACGATTATTTTTAGAATTTATGTAGAAAAATGCTAAGAATTTGTTCCAAGTAAGGATAGTTGACAATAGTATTATGAGCACAATGAAGATATAGAAGGGCTATCCATAGAATTATGAGGTGTTCAATGCATTATATCAGTTCTATGGGCCACTGATCAATCCTCTTATGATATAATTATCAAAAATAATTTTTAGAGATTACATTTTGTATGCACACAGTCCATAAACCAAATAATAATTAAAGGTCACTCAATTCCTATTGAAAAATTAAGCAAGACTTCACTTATCAGAAAATTGAGTTTACACACAGCCAGCATGGTGAGAAGGTAATGCCTGCATAATGTGAGATAGCATTAACAATCTCATCACTTGAGTCATCTATTAAAGAGCAGATTGCCAAACAATAAGAGAAATTATGCAAAGAACTCTATTCTGATTATCCTCTAAAATTTTGGGATAAAGATAAGACATTTGGAAAAATTACTTTGCTAAATCCCAATACTATTATTCGAGTTAAACAAATGTCGTATACACACTAAGACATCCAAGAATTTGATGAACAGATCAAAGAACTTCTGAATAAAGGATTAATTAGAAATAATAAGAANCCTCATACCAGTTCCACTTTCATGGTAGGAAATCTTGTTGAAGAAAAGAGAGGAAAAACAAGAATGGTGATCAATTATAAAAAGGTTAATGGTAGTATATCTTTGATGTTTATTATATTCCTAATAAAACAATCCTTTTTAATAGAATTCAAAGAGCCTCATGGTTCTCAAAAATGGATTGCAAAAGCAAATACTGGTAGATAAAATTAGATAAAGAAAGCATTCCTTTAATTGCTTTTAGTGCCCCTAAAAGACATTATGAATGCATAGTAATACCATTTGGTTAAAGAATGCACCTCAAATATTCCAAAGAAAAATGGATAACATCTTCAAAGATATTAATCATTGTTGTTTAGTTTACATCAATGATATTCTTATATTTTCCAAAACTATTGAACAACAAAAAGATGTTGTTCACCCAAAGATGCATTGTTCATGGTATTATACTTGAAAAAAACAAATGCATTTATGTTGAACAAGAGATTGAATTTTTAGGTCTGCACATAAAAGTTAGACAAATCTTTCTACAAAAGCATATTTTGAAAAAAATAGAAAATTTTCCTGAAAAGATTGAAGATAGAAAGCAGTTAGAAATGTTTTTGGATACCTTATCTATGCTTCAAATTTTATCAAAGATATAGCCAAACTAAGTAGTCATTACAGCAGAAACTCAAGAAAGAAGTAAGTTGGACATGGATCCCTAGTGATTCAAAGATAGTTCAAAACTTCAAAAATATATGTAAAAATCTTCTTGTTCTTAATTTACCTAGTAAAGGAGATGATTTATTTCTTGGAAAAGATGACAGCAATGAGCACGGGAGTGCAGTAGCCATGATGGAAAAAGAAATCCTTGCAGTCGTAAGGGAAATTGAGAAGTTCTTAATCCTTTTGGCCCCAGAACCTTTTCTTATTCGAACTGATTGTAAAGGAACACTTGGTTTTGTGAAAAAGAATTTATCAAATATGCAAGTGCATGGGCGACTCCTACATTAACAATTATTGCATAATCAATTTTTCTTCTCTATTGAATATATATAGGGATCAAAAACCTCTCTGGCAGATAGTTTAACTGAAGAATTCGCCAATGATGATCATCAGAGCAAAACTCTTGCCAAAAAAGGAGAAAATCCATAATGAAATGTCATTACTACTAAAACGGGTTTCTCCTTCTCATAAAGTCCTTATTGATGATTTAGAATTCCATATAAAA
>NCQV01001602.1:13001-23133 GCA_002740545.1 Lophocereus schottii | reverse complement strand
AGGCTGGAATAAACCCCTTTCTTGTTTACCAATCAAATACACCCCCCCAGACAATTTCATAAAATTACTTGAAAATGTTTGCATCAGGAGAGCACTCTAGAGAGAGAAATAGAAGGTCTAGTGAGACTTGAACTCTCCTTGTTTTTTCACCTTTATCCTGCTTCCACCTTCACCATGTAAGCTGCTGCCTTCAATCTTGCTTAATCCCAGACCATAATCACTGCCTTCCCTCCATAAGGACATGGAGCTCAAAGAGCCAAAACCACCAGATCCTCTATGCCTACACTGTAATCTGCCATCCAGTGCCCATAGTCGGTCCTTGACTTCACAGGCATCTTCCCCAGCTACTGTTTCGCTGGGCAGTTACTCACCGGCGCCACCGCCAACGGCCCGTCCTCCTCTGCCATTTCCGTTGCCTTTGCTCAGCTTTCCACCGCCGTGTCTCCCTCCCCCACCAGCACACCGGCTCTTTCTGGCCTCCCCTCTGTCACCTTTATGGCAGCCCCACTACTAATTGGGCAACCGCCTCCTGTCTTCTCTGGATCTCAGGTAAGAAACTCATGTATTTCCTTTCTTCTATTTCTAGTAAATTTAAGATCCTTTTCTTTGATGGGGATCTTTCGATTTGTGCATTTGCAAAGCATTTATGGTGATTTGGATCCTAATTTGAAAACTGAAATTCTGAAAATTGTACCCGATTGTCGCCTCTTCTAGGTGTACTCGATCATCAGGTGTGAAATAGCTATATGCTTGAACTTGATTCCATACCCCTTTTTATTTGTCAATTGTTGGCTGGAAGCACAAAAATTGTGCTGGATTTCACTCGTGAGGATGGGGATTTGTGTCCTTTAGTTGATTTTACACAGAGACCTCCTAGAGTCAATTCTATATCCACTTCTTATGATTGCTCTCGGCGAGCTAAGTTGAAATTCAATGGTGAAGGTAACTCTTGGTTTACAAAATTTGCGGTTTATGGTGAGTTAAATGGAGTATATCAATTTCATTTCCAAGGCCAGGTTTATTGGTGGGTGGAATGGAGTATGTCAACTTTATTCCTATGACCATGTTGCCAAACGATCCTTTGGATCAATAGAAAAAAAAGGCAGAACAAAGTGCCTTTATTAATTAGTTACATGAAGATATTTTGTTGGAATGTCCAAGGAGCTAAGAAATCTCAGTTACGACTTGAGGTGGGATTTATTAACCGTACTATTAGGCCTGATATCCTAATTTTGCTGGAAACTATGGTTAATGAACCAAATGCGGATTTGATAATAAGAAAATTGGACTTCTCTCACTACGACGTGATTCCTACAGTGAATCATTGTGGTGGGATTTAGTGTCTATGGAATCCAGTTAATATCGATGTATCAATTCTTGCAAAAGAAAGTCGAGCTATTCATTGCCACATTAAGGATCATTCTCAATAATAAGCAATGTATCTTGACTGCAGTTTATGCTTCAGCTCAGGAACGAGATAAAGATGTTTTTTGGAATCACCCCAAACAATTAAATGATTTGATTAACTTACCTTGGTGTATTATGGGTGTCTTTAATGAAATGATTCATCCATCAGACAAAGTTCGAGGAACCCCTTTAATTGTATAGAAAACACAGCGATTTAATGAGTTCTTGACTGCCACTGGAAGCATTGATGCAAATGTTCAAGGAAGAATCTTCACTTGGAAGAAATTCCTAAGAGAACAACTTATTTATGAAAAATTGGATAGAGTAATATTTCAGGAGGATTGCGCACAAGTATTCCCAACTTACTTAGTTACGAATGGGCCATTCACGTGCTCTGATCATGCTTTTGTCCTTCTTAATATTGAACCAACACATCAGGTCTAGGAGAGGTACTAATTTTAAGTACCAACATTCTTGGGCGCAATACCAAGAAACACATACTATAGTCAAGAAAAATTGAAAAATAAGAATTCGAGGAATTCCTATGTATAGAGTATCACAGAAATTGAAAAAAATAAAGTTAGATCTCAAGTCTTGGAGTAAGAATACTTTTGGGAATTTTAAGAATAAACTTGAAAGAAATGCGGATAAGCTCTGCCAAGTTGAGAATAAACTAGTACAAAATCCAAACAGTGCTAGGTTGAATAGTTGGCACCTTAGACTCATTAAGCAAGGAGAAAAGTTGCATTTGTTCAATCAAAAATATTGAGAAAAAATGGCAAGAAAAAAATGGCTTGTCAATAGAGATCGAAATTCTCGTTTTTTTTCATCATTCCATGAAGGCGAGGAAGACAAGAAGCAAAATTATGAAACTTAAAGATAGCTCAGGAGTGTGGGTTAAGGAGTCTGCCAAAATTGAAAGAATGTTCATTAATGACTTCTCTGCTAGATTCAACTCAACTCAAGTTAATTCTACCAATATCGATATGGAAATGATTAACCTAGTATCAGCAGAGGATAATGATAGATTACTATAAGCCATTCACGATTCCGAATCAAAAACACTATTTTCCAAATGGATAAGGTTAAAGCCCCAGGGCCTGATGGCTTTGATGCAGCTTTCTTTCAAGATTATTGGCAAATTGTTAACGAAGAAGTGTGTACTGCGGTGAGATCCTTTTTTGAGGAAGGAAAGCTCCTCAAACAGATTAACCATATGCTAATAGCATTGATTCCAAAAGTGAGTAACCCAGCAACGACTACTCAATTTCGACCAATTAACTTTTGCAACACTATTTACAAGATTATCTAATTGCTAATTGTATACGCCCGATTTTGAAAAAAATAATAGATCCTGTTCAAAGTGCATTTGTGCCTAAACGATCCACGTATGAAAATATTCTACTTACGCATCAAATCATGAACAAATTCAAAAAAATGAAGGGAAAGAAAGCATGGGTAGCACTCAAACTAGATAAGAAAAAGGCAAATGATAGAGTTAAATGGAACTTTCTATTTAGGATATTACATTTATTTGGCTTCCATCCCAAATTGGTACAGCCGATTAAAGCATGTATATCTATTGTTTCTTCTTCAGTTCTCGTAAGTGATGATGTATGTGGTTTCTTTTTGCCTATACAACGCATTCGACAAGGGGATCCCTCGTCTCTCTATCTGTTTATTATTTGTATGGACATCTTAACTAGGGCTCTTCGAAAGGCACTTTGGCAAAAGAAATGTGGGATTGGAACTAAGTTCTCTCCCAAAACTCCCAAAATTCCATATTTACTTTTTGCAGATGATAGTCTTCTTTTCTGGCGACCAATCTTGAATCTTGTTAATGGCTTAGTTTGATCCTGAATAGATTTTGTCAAAGTTCTGACCAACTTATTAACTTCCAGAAATCGTCATTAACATTCTCCAGTAATGCTGAGGCACACGACAAACAAATTGTCTCATCTATATTCAATATCACACACTAAGATAATCTTGGTAAGTACCTTGACTGTCCAATATTTAAGAGCAGACAAAAAACAAAAATTTTCTCAGAATTGGTGAACAGAACGGCTAAAAAACTGCAGCATTGGAAAACGAAGTATATTTCTAAAGCAGGAAGAGTGGCGCTAATTCAAGTAAATATTGAATCTATGTCGGTACATACGATGCAATGTTTTCAGCTTCCTAAAGAAACTAATCGCCAAATTAATAAGATTAGTAGAGATTTTTTCTAAAAAAATCCAATGAAAACAAAGGTTTGCCTAGGGTATCTTAGGACAAGGTATGCCGACCTAAGAAGACTGAGGGGCTTGGATTAAGAAAAATGAAAAAAGTAATCACTTGAAGACTGTTCCATGGTCTGAGTCTCTGGGTGGAACACATGCAAAGAAATATCCAACTGACGAGAATTTTTTTTCCACAAAACCAAAGAAATCGGATTCTTGGGCTTCGAAGTATGCAAGAATCGACAATAATTTCGGAAAGGCATTCGGTGGAAAGTGGGTAATGGAAAAAGTATTATTTTCTGGCTAGATAATTGGTGTGCTACTGACAATTTAACCAATCTACTTAATATTACAAATCGCTCCCTTATTGATACCTCTCTGAAGGTATTACATTTCATAACAGGAAACAAAGAATGGGATGTTGCTAGACTCCAGCCCCCAGTAGATCCAGTCTAACTACAGTCAATTCTCGCAATACCTATCCCTTTTGATCCAATCCCCGACTCAGTATGTTGGGGACTGTCAGATAATGGTGAGTTCTCTACAAAATCTGCGACTTGGGCAGCACATAGATTGAATTTTGGAAGCCCATTAGGTGGGAATATAATTGGATTTGAAAACTTGACATCATACCAAAGTTAAAAATTTTTCCATGACAACTTTATCATGCATCGCTTCCTACTAAAGGAACTCTATTTAAAAGAGGTATGAATATTGATCCTTTTTGCCCTTTTTGTCAATCTGAGATTAAGGATGCAGATCACCTGTTTTTGCATTGTAAAAGTTCACAAGAGTCTTGGAGACTAGCCATCTCCTATAATTGGATTGATTCTAGTTTCGTATCTAGCCAACAAAATAGTATTTTACAAAGGCTATCGAGTGCTAAAACGGCTACCCCCGCAGTTAAACTAGATAGAGTAAGTGCGCTATTTTGGAGTATATGGAAAACAAGAAACAACATGGCGTTTCGCAACGAAACGTTTAGTCCAGGAAGTACATTAATAAGAGCAAAAAAAGTCAGTGCCGAATGACGTATTCGACATAAACTCACACAAACACTACATCCACCAACTCCAACCCAGTCAGCCGTCAAGCGTAAGAAGACTCATTGGATAGCTTCGAGAAGACCGCAAGGCGGGACCATCATCAAAATCAGCTTTGACGGATCCAAAACTTCACAAGGAGTACTAGAAGGATTCATTCTTCATAATTGGGAAGGAAAATTTATGCAAGTAGCAACATTCTACTTGGGAATAGCATCAGTTTTGGTAGCAGAAGCAACAACTATGTGAAATGGTATCAAAACAGCAGTAGAAGTAGGTTTTACTGATATTCATATGGAGAGAGACAATAAAATTATCATCCAAGCAGTACAAGGTCACATTCAAGCGCTATGGGAGATCTAAGTTTTGTTACAAGATATTCACACTTACATTCAACTGTGCAACAATGTTCATATTACTCATATTTTTAAGCAAGAGAATTGTGCAGCCGACTGATTAGCAAAGTATGGTCTGTCATTATATTCCACGGTAGTATGGAATGAGGTTCCACATACGGACCTTATTCGTATCCTCTATGAGGATAATTTTGGGAAGAACCCTTGAGAGAAGGGCCACCGAGATTGTTTTCTTACCTTTCTTACACCCAAAAAAAAAAAATAAACACCCCCCCAAAAAAAACGAGTAAAATAAAATAGAAGCCTCCTAAACTTCCTTGGCCACAATCCCCACTCCAGGAAAGTTATTCTTCCCACCACTCCACTCTTCTTCGCAGTATCCGGTATCACTAGCCTACAATGCATGCTCTACTTCAAGTCACAACTCACCCCCTCCTCTTCCACCAAAAGCACTAAACCGCTATTTCCCATCATCACAGCCAACATGAAAAGTTTTTTTTTGGGGGGGGGGTGTGTAGTAGATCGGGAGGCACAAGTAGAGACCCACATACTCATGGAAACACTACAACGGGCTTGGAGGGAAGTGGACACATAAGGGACAAAATCTCCAGCCCCTAAAGGCCCATAGCACTGTTTGAATTGCAGTCCGTTTACAGCTAAAGAGGTAAGTCAAATTCCATTAAACCACCTCTATGGTGATAACCAGCATTGTGTAGTTGTTGCCACCATTATCCCCAAACCCATCTCGATACCTACGATCCACAGCACAGACAATGGCCCTAAAGAGCCTCAATCGGCCCTAGCCAGTAAGAGAGTCCAGATCAAGGAGGCAGCACAAGAAAGTCAAGGGAAACTCAAAGCCTCAAATCACCACGGACAGGGGGGGTAAAGGCAGAAGGAGTGGAGATGGACAGCAATTCTTCATCAAAAAATCCATTATTCCTGTCGCAATAGGTTTAAACTCCAAACCTCCCCGCTCTCCCCAAAAATACCACCACCAAAAAAAAAGAGAAACAAAAAAAAACCCATTTCAGAGTGTTCCAAATGCATAGGCCCACTTGCTTCAATTTTTTTTAAGTAGAAGTACAAGCCTACCATGCAAGACCATCAGCTAGACCACACCAAGATGAATGTTCTAGCAATCAATTAAATATGCTGACACTTTGCTTTCCCGAGGTCCAATATCCAAGAATGTCCTATTAAACTTTCTAAATCACAACCCATAAAATCCAATGCATTATCCCTTTCAGATGTTGATGGCAGCATGATCAAATCTAATAGTTTCAGCTGAACTGATAATAAATGACAAAGAAAAAATGACAAGGGAGTTACTTTTAACATTGACTTCATGATACCCTCATAGACATTTGTTTAACCACTGCCCATGGGTTTCAATGCTAAACATAAGCCATATCAGTTATTATGACTACTGATTACCCATTCACAAGCCTATTGGGCTACAAACTAGCGAACCTTCAAATCCCATCCTTTTTAGAACACTATAACTACAGTTATGCATAGTTCACACTTCACACATAAGAAAAGTGGTTCATGTTGCAGCAATCTACAAATCTAAAAGTCCCAATATGCTGACTTTGACCAATCACAAGAAAAGCTGAACATTAATAAAGGATGTGTTATGACAGATAAGCACGCTACCCCAGAAAGCACAAGATGTTGAAGCTATGTGAAGAAACATGCAGTGGGAAAAATAGCTCCTTAAAGATACATTAAGCTCCACAAAGAAAGGCTGTGATGACTTCTATTTCTTCCTCTAATTTTGAACTTGGTCTCTTTTTTAACCCAGAAACAGAAGCTAACTTATTGTACTTGTCAAAGGGTGAGGGTAAAGTTAGATGTACTAGTCCAGTAGTCTGTGCAGATAGGAAGACACGATGAACAACATGGAACCTGCTACTGACGAACCAGCAATGGTACATCAACCATGGTGATGTTATAGGATAGACATGAAATTCATTCCCATGCTCCAAAAGATGGAACCCCCTCATGGTGGCATCCAGTAAGAGAGGCCTCAGCAAGACCCAACCAAAAACATCCACTAGTGATTCAGCCTCTACAGCATGCCACATGGGGCCATTACCACTGGCCCTCAAATGGGTCTGCTATTGGCTCCTCGGAGAAAATCAAATGACACTTCACAGGATAAGGAATGTGTTCAGGTGGCCAAGGCAAATGGGGCCTTACATTAAAGTAAGAGAGGAGTAAACTTCACAATCTTTTCTAGAGCCTTTGGACAGAGATCTACAAACTAGGCAATATATCCAAAGGAATAGCATCCCAGTCCTCTCCTGCCTCCCCATTCCCAGAATCTTCAGCTTTGGATGAATGGATAGTTAATTTTCATTACTTTCTTCAGTTCTTGTATTCTATCCTTCTAAATTTCAATTGAATCCAATAATATCTATATTTCAATTTATGCAAATTTTTCATCCTCCTACTAAAAGCAACATCTTAGAAATCTTTTATCCCTTTCCTAATCTAAACTCAAAGAAAGACGCCTTAACAAATCAACTGATCCAACGAGGGTAATCAAAACTTTGCAGATTCCTTTTCCTTTGCATGGGAGAGGGAAAATATCACACAACCTAGTGGAAACGAAAACACAGTCAGCCTTATGGAAGACCAAAAAAATTAAATGTAGGATAATCCATCCCTAAAACAAAAGACAACAAAGACTTAAAGTCACTTATATCATTATCAGTGGTATCTGTGCTCTCTATGAAATTTGGCTGAACTGAACCTAAAAGAGTTTATAGTTAGATGCTCATGATATATGAAAAGTAAATTTACTCTGACCCAATAAGGCTCCAGGGAAATTATTAATAGATGCACTTGGCACCCACCAGAAGCCAAAATGAGAAACTCAATAACCTTGAATAAGGATCTCAAGAACATGCCACTGTGTCTATGAGGCTTACAATAGATGTCAAATACCAATTAGTGGTAGAAATAATATTCACCAACAAAAGTCCCCAACATATAATTCAAAACACGCAAAAAGTAAATCCTTAGACATTTTTGTAAATAGGCCTCGAAGAACAACCATGCTCAGAAGGGAGGGACACCACACCCTATTGTAAGTCCGCGGGTACTCTTCTCTCAACTGATACTCTTCTTATCATCATTCGGTTACTACAAAGACAGTGTAAACTATTATCAAGTTGCAAAAGGCCCAGTTTCAAGCTGAGGCATAATTGCTATGCCCACTAAACCAGTAACAACAACAACAACTCCCAGTGTGGGTCCCGCTTTCGCGGGGTCTGGGGAGATTCAGCTGTAGGCAACCTTACCCCTACCGGTATTTCTACCCATAGAGAGGTTGATTCCTAAAGACCACTAAACCAGTAAAACTTCTATCAATAAGCCAATCTGTCACATTTTACACCACCCCACCCTTCATCTCAGCTCTCACGGCAAATGGGTGTCATCTTCTAGTTTGTTTGCAAATCAATACATACATTCTTATCGTTAGATCCCAGACTTCTACAGCCTCGGCCTGCTAGAGACTTCCAATTTAATTTAAAATGCCCACCACAGTAAACCAACATAGGTAGAGCTAGCAAGGTTATTGATGTTCCGCCACGGAATATCGCATTCTTTGCAAAGAATTGATCTACACTAGGATAAGTGGATAACTCTTAATCCATCAAACACAAATCAAACATATTTTGACTTCCACATCAAACCCCATATCCAATTTAGGCCAACAAATTTACTCACCGCATAATCTAAAATCAAACATAATAGCTCCCTATTCTGATTCACCTTGCTAATCTTGAACTCAACATACAATAAACCTGCTAAAATCAAGGAATAGATAGAAACAAACCTCCAACAGCAAGATTGACGGTCAACAAAAGAGGCCATAAGAACTTGTACCGCCTAGCAAACGACTCCTTTGGGACCTCCGGAGGCTTAGAAGACGAAGATGTAGTTGTCGATGATGATGGTGCTGATGAAGACTGACCCTCCATCCCTTTCAATTGCTGCTGAAATTGCTTCACCTGGGCTGTCATCAATCATCAAAATAAGGCTACCCAGTTCCCCATTCTTACAGTATATGAAGAAAAAGCACAAGATCCCAAGTGGGTCACCTTCAATTATTGGTAAATTTAATGGGAAATGAGCTGTAAATGGATAGAGACAGATTATACCACATATTTGAGGCAGCAAAAAATATACCTTTCTTGGGTTTGTTTACATAGAGCTTCGGAGCTTCGCTCATTTTTCACTGCTATGCTTCTCTCTCTCTCTCAATCTTTCTACTGTGCAGTGGAAGTGGGAAGAACATATCAGAGAACCCCGTTGCTGAGTGATATGGCTGCTTGTTATCTCGCCGATCACGACACCACGACGCCGGCCGTCAAATTTTTCGAGACTGGAAAGTTCTGTAAAATTTGATTAGGATTAGGAGGCCCATTTTAATCTCTTGGGCAGGTTTGACTTCTTTCAATCAGAAGAACAAAGGCTACAGTTGAACTTGTTCGCTTAAAGCTTGGCTTGAACTCGGTTCGATATGATCATTCGTCCATTTTGAATGTGTAACCAATTTTGGTGACTATAATTTTATTTGTTAAAATTAACGGTTTAGGTAGCGAATAGTTATTTAGGTAGTAGATAACTGTTTATATAGCGGATAGCGTTTTTAATTTAGCTGTTAGCGGATAACTGTTTGGATGAACGGTTTAAATTAATATGTTCAGTACATTTAGTTGTTAGGCTAGCTGATTAATGTAAATTGATATAAAATGATATAGATAATTTTCAAATAAAAATTAAAGATATTTTTTGGCTAAGATATATGAAATGCTACTTTTAAATTTCAAACGTTAATACTATTAGCTTTTCAAAAATGCTGCTTAAAATGCTAAACACTATTCGAAATATAGTCAACACATTAGTTTACCGAATACTAAAAATCAACTAATTAGTGTATTGATTTGATCAAAGCACTAAACGCTACCAAAAACGATGTTGCCGAATATTGCCTATATTAACTTAATTATGTTTGACTTGCTTGATTGATGTTTTATATACATTTTGTATTACTTCTAATATTAGAGCATATATTCGATAATTTTTT
>NCQV01001598.1:0-11372 GCA_002740545.1 Lophocereus schottii | reverse complement strand
TATATAGGTTTACTTAAAAATTGAAAATAACGTGTTTACACACTAAACAGTTTATTCTATTGAGTTCAACCCCAAATTGATTTAATCCGTGTTAGATTCGTGTTTAACTCGATAATTTCAAGTCAGATTTGGACGTATTATTGTGCCGAACCACTCTTTTCCAACTTTATCTATTACCAAATGTGGCTGAATCAACCAAATTAACCATAAAAAGTCACCTGTAGGTGAACCAATAAAATACCAATTAATTAACTTATCATACCATTCATTTTGACGACACTGCTAGCATCAAAGCAAATGATAGACTGCATTCATAAGAGCTAAAGAAACTAAGGCAAGAAAGAGGTCAAGGGAGTCAAAAAAAGAACAATTTTAATGTGAGGAGCATCAATATATACAGGTTTATCATTTAGATTTCACTCATATGTCGTGTGAAAGATTTTGGGAGATAATCTCTTACTTATGCAGATCCAAATTTAATTACGAAGATTCATTATATTTAAGTTACAAGAATGAAATTGGCATCCCAAGTTCCCGACCAATATCAAGCTTTCAGATTTCAACTATAAAATTAAAGCTTTGTGAAATATTGAACTCTATAATTTTATTTGTTGAACAAATAAAGAGATAAAAAGGTCACCATTTTGTTAAAAATATAGTCCGGTTAATTATTATGACAATGTGATAGTGTATCACTTTTTTGATGATCATTTAGATGTCATATATGTTCTTCCCAAGGATTCATTCCTTACATATCATTCGTTATGCACATCTCATCCATTTGAAAAGCAGGATTTGTGCAACATTTTAGTGTGATGTTGATCTCCCGTTGCTGTGGTATCGTGGTACTCACATTAGTCTTAGACACTAAAGGTCCCTAGTTTAATCCTAGGTAGCAACATTTTGTGTACATCTTGCTTGCCATTTTTCACAGAAAATGTTGAATAAGTGTCTAAAACACATGTAATCTACTCATAATAATTTCGTAAGGAAGAAATTTTCTCATTTTTCTATCGAAAAAGAAATTCTTTCGTTTACAACCTCTATGTTACACAATATTTACCGTAAGTAGCAAACATAGTTTTTTATAAAAATTAGAAATTAGTGGAAAAAAAATACAAGTTTCTATCATTCTACTTTGTTTGAAATTAAAGTAATTCATCTATCTTAATGAGTTGTAAAATATAAAAATTTTTATAAGTTTTAATAAATTGCTAAAGTTAATGAAGTCATTAAGAATTACATAAATGTTTTATACAAATGTAGAAACCTGAATTTGCGTTTAATTTTCTTTTGAAGACAAGAAAACAAATGATGAGGACAGAGAAAGCAAATGCACCATCCAAGATTTCTATTGTTCTAATCGAGCATCCTAGAACACTGTAGGCATCCCTTAAATTCATGAAATATATTTGTTAATACTTACTCTTAAAACAAGGGCGAGGCTTAATTAAACATGTTGAAACTTGCTTAGCGCTGCTGAATGAGATTATATTGTTAGAATGCCACGAAATGTACTTACAAAATTGTTTAAATGTGCACAAACCCAGTATCAACTTTTTTAAATTTGTAATTATTTATCCTGTGATATAGAATATAAACATATTACAATGCCCTGTATATTATATGCAGTGATCGTTGTAAGATTAATTTAAGAATAATATTTTCAATTTGACAAGTATAATATACAAACAATTTGCAAATATGGTGCAGTTGAAAATCACTTTATATTAACACAATAATTTCCCACATTGTTAGATGAATTTGCGTTTAATTTTGTTTTGAAGACAAGAAAACAAATGATGAGGACAGAGAAAGCAAATGCACCATCCAAGATTTCTATTGTTCTGATCGAGCATCCTAGAACACTGTAGGCATCCCTTGAATTCATGAAATATATTTGTTAATACTTACTCTTAAAACAAGGTAGAGGCTTAATGAAACATGTTGAAACTTGCTTAGCGCTGCTGAATGAGATTATATTGCTAGAATGCCACGAAATGTGCTTACAAAATTGTTTAAATGTGCACAAACCCAGTATCAACTTTTTTAAATTTGTAATTATTTATCCTGTGACATAGAATATAAACATATTACAATGCCCTGTATATTATATGCAGTGATCGTTGTAAGATTAATTTAAGAATAATATTTTCAATTTGACAAGTATAATATACAAATAATTTGCAAATATGGTGCAGTTGAAAATCACTTTATATTAACACAATAATTTCCCACATTGTTAGATGGATTAGAATGTAATTAATGCAAACTTTTTTATTATTAATCATTAATAAAACCTTATTTTACATATAATATAAACCATGAATATTATTGTAATTGTAAAATTTGTATTATGTGAAGAAATATTATATTATCTAAATTATAAATTTATCATTAATTTACTAAAATTACATAATTATTTTAAGAACCTAATTCAAATCCATACACAATTTGTATTTAAAATATTATAATTAGAAATACCTACAAAATACAATCGGAAACACAATCACTTGACTCTACACATTCAGGATTAATCATTTGGTACATCTTAGTCCAATTATCCATGAACAATTAGATAATTTGTGTTTAATCATAATATATGCATTCATTACTTCTTACAACTACTGAATGGTGCTGAATTATATTGGATTATACTGAATGTTAATTAATTATGCTACGTGATTATGAATTATATGTGTCAGAAATTATTGAATGTTGATTATAAATATTTATGATAAGTCCAAAAGAACATGTCATAATTCATTATTGTGGAACTAGAACATGTGTATCACATATCACACAACTCTTTTAATAAGAGAACCGTCCCAATTTTAATGAGCAGTTCATTGGAGTCCCTTAACAACTCTTCTACTCACTCATTCCTGTCACATACACAATGCATGAAATTTTCTATGCCTAATCATACAAAGTGATCATTTCGCACTCTACAGCAACGGGACCTAATTATGTTTCCAATTTCAAAAAACCCTAGAATAAATAACATCGTCAAAATTTGGTCGAAAAATCCTTGCACTATTTAAACGTCACGCAGAAATGAACCAAGATTTTCAACCTTTCAACTCTAGCACGTTGAAGTACAATGATATGATTATTAAATTATAAATAAAAAATAATTTAAGAGCTACGTTTTGCAGACATTCATACTTATTGAGATTAATTTCTGCCTTTTAGTTTTTGAAATTTTAATGCAAAAAAAAGCAAGAATATCAAATTTAAAATTTGAATTTTAATATCTAGCGCTATATGTCAACTATATAATCACATATATAACTAAATGATAAAAGATAAGTGCATTGCCTGCATTTGGTAAACTTTTACAATAATTTGGTGAACTTTATCTAATTATGGCATTTGGTAAACCAATTTTGGAAAGAAGTTAATTTCCTTCAAATCTAAGTATCATAATTTAAAGAAGTTCTTAGGGATCAACTTCTCACATCCAACTTTTAAATATGGTTAGATTACCATTAATGAATGTTTAAACAATTCTGATTTTCCCATAACTTTTTAACATTAATTCCAATCAAAACAATTCAAAATAGCTGACCGAATGAATCAATGCTAAGCTTAAAATTCATAATTGAGCTTTTTGAAATATTTTCTATAGAATAATCAAGTTTCAATCTGAACCTTGAAATTGTTCTAGTGACCAAAAAAATCAAATTGTTTAAGCGGCGAAAAATGTCGATTAAATTGTCGTGGTAGAGAAAATTGTTGACCAAATGAATGTTGAGCTCAAAATTTTGATCTAAGCCTGTTTTAATCTTTTCTATCTAATGATCAATTTCGATCCAAATTGTGAAAATTGTTTTACTGGTGAAAAATATTGACCGAATTGTTTAACTTGGCAAGAAATGTCAATTGAAATTTCGTGGTGAAGAAAAAATGTCGACCAAATAAAAGAATGTTGAGCTCAAAATATGAATTTGAGCCTAGTTTAACCTTTTCTATCTGATGATCAAGTTTTGATTCAAACTGTTGAAATTGTGTTAGTGGCAAGTCAGCTGCATTGTTTAAGTGGCCAAAAAATATCAATTGAATTGTCGTGGCGGGGATGAATGTTGACTGAATATAGGACACTTGAGCTCAAAATCTGAATTTCAGTTTATTTTAATATTTCTCACCGGGTAATGAAGTTTTGATTCAGCCCGTTGAACTATGATTTTGCATCTAAATTCAGGTTACCCATATCGTTAAAGAATTGAAGGGAGAAAATCAACTTCCTATCTTCTCAAAACAGAAATTATTTTCCTCCATTGGAGGGAAAATCATTTTCCTCGGAAAATAGTCTTCCATCCTTTGTTCCGCCAAACAATGGAAAATGAGAAACCTATTTTATGGGGATTCTTAATATCAAGTGACTGCATCATAAGATCGATATATAGGTTTACTTAAAAATTGAAAATAATGTGTTTACACACTAAACAGGTTATTCTGTTGAGTTCAACCCCAAATTGGTTTAATCCGTGTTAGATTCATGTTTAACTCAGTAACTTCAAGTCAGATTTGGCGTATTATTGTGTCGAATCTCTTTTCGAACTGTATCTACTACAAACATCGTTGAAACAACCAAATTAACCATAAAAGGTCACCTATAAGTGAAGTCAATAAAATACCAAGTAATTAACTTATCATACCATCCAGTTTGATGATACTGCTAGTATCAAAGCAAAGGATAGACCACATTCATAATAGTTAAAGGAATGGAGGCAAGAAAGAGGTCAAGGGAGTCTAAAAAAGAGTAATTTTCGTGTAAGGAGCATCAATATGCATAGGTTTATTATTTAGATTTCGCTCTTATGTCATGTGAAAGATTTTGGGAGGTAATCCCTCACTTATGTAGGTCCGAATATAATTATGAAGATTGATTATATTTAAGTTATGAGACTGAAATTGTCATCCCAAATTCCCTACTAATATCAAGCTTTTAGATTTCAACTATAAAAATTAATTTTTTACGAAATATTGAACTCTGTAATTTTATTTGTTGAACAAATAAAGAGATAAAAAGGTCACCATTTTGTTAAAAATATACCCGTTAATTACTAAGACAATGTGATAGTATATTGCTTTTTTAATGATCATTTAGATGTCATGTATGTTCTTCCCAAGGATTCATTCGTACGTTACATATCATTCATTATGCATATCTCGTCCATTTGAAAGTCAAGATTTGTCAACATTTTAGTGCGATGTTGGTGTCTAGTTGCTATGGTGTAGTCATTATCACATTAGTCTTACACACTAAAGGTCCTCAGCTTGATCGTGGACAGCAACATTTTTATGCACATCTTGCTTGCCATTTTTCACAGAAATTGAAACGCCAACTTTATTTCCCATTCTTTTTCCCTTTATTGAGCCTCTACACCTCTACGCTTCGCATCACAAATTGATAGGCTTACCTTGCCTCTTTAATTTATTTCTTTCTTTTTTTCTAACATAGGCTGACCGTTGATCAAGAAAAAAATCAGATTGCCCTATGCATAACTACTAATGGTATTTTTCACATTCATATTTAATTAGACTCTCTACCACTAGCGTGACTTACATGCTTTGCATCTTCTAATAAATAGTTCTTCCTCCACCGCATCCCCTACCAATGTTCTCATTATAAAATGTAGTTGTAATGGTAGTAGGTTTAGGAACACTACACATGGAATCCCATTTTCCCAACCTTGATTTTATGGGATTTAATTAGTAACACTTTTTGTGAGCATACTTAGAAATAGAATTTCAGAATTTTTTTAAAATTTGTTCTTAAAAAAATGATGAACAAGTGTCTAAGACACATGTAATCTACTTATAATGATTTTGCACGTAAGAAATTCTCCCATTTTTCTATCAAAAAGGAAATACTTTCGTTTACAACCTCTATGTTTTACAATATTTACCATAAGTGGCAAACACAATTTTTTATAGAAATTACAAAATCAGCGGAAAAAAATACAAGTTTCTAACATTCTGCTTTGTTTGTTATAAAAGTAATTTAACTAACTTATTGAGATGTAAAATACAAAATTTTTTATAAGTTATAATAGATTGTTGAAGTTAATAAAGTCGTTAAGAATTACATAAATCTTTTATACAAATGTAGAAACCTGAATATGCATATAATCTCCTTCTGAAGACAAGAAAAAAAAATGATGAGGACATAGAGAGCAAATGCACCATCCAAGATTTCTATTATTCTGATCGAACATCCTGGAACATTGTAGGCATCCCTTGAATTCATGAAAAGTATTTATTAATACTTATTCATAAAACAAGGTAGAGGCTTGATGAAACATGTTGAAACTTGCTTAGTTCTGCTGAATGAGATGATATTATTAGAATGCCAAGAAATGTACTTATAAAATTGCTTAAATGTGCACAAACCAAATATCAACTGTTTAAAATTCATATTTATTAATCTTGTGATACAGAATATATACATATTACGATGACTTGCATATTATATGTAGTGATTGTTGCAAGATTAATTTAAGAATAACGTTTTTCATTTGACCAGTATAATATACAAATAATTTGTAAATATGGTACAGTTGAAAATCACTTTATTATTAACACAGTAATTTCCCACAATGTTAGATGTATTAGAATGTAATTAATGCAAACTATTTTATTATTCATCATTAATAAAACCTTACTTCACATATAATATAAACCATGAATATTTTTGTAATGGTAAAATTTGTGTTATTTGTAGAAATATTTTATTATCTAACTTATGGATTTATCATTAATTTACTAAAATTACATAATTATTTTCAGAACCTAATTCAAATCCATACACAATTTGTATTTAAAATATTATAACTAGAAATACCCACAAAATACAATCAGAAACACAACCACTTGATGATACACATTTAGGATTAATCATTTGGTACATCTTAGTCCAATTATCCATGAACAATTAGATAATTTATGTTTAATCACAATATAATGTATTCATTACCTCTTACAACTACCGAATGGTGCTGAATTATACTGGATTGTACTGAATGCTATTGAATTATGCTAAGCCACTATGAATTATACGTGTCAAAAATCATTGAATGTTGATGATATATATTTATGATAAATCCAAAAGTGCATGTCATGATTCATTGTTTCTAACAGGGACATGAACATGTGTATCCCATATCACACAACTCTTTTAGTAAGAGAACACTCCCAATTTTAATGAGCGGTTCATTGGTGTCCCTTAACAACTCTTCTACTCGCTCATTTCTATCATGTACACAATGCATGAAATTTTCTATGCGTAATCACACAAAGTGATCATTTCGCACTCCACAGCAACTGGACCTAATTAAGTTTTCAATTTCTAAGAACCATTGAATAATAACATTGTTGAAGTATGGTCGAAAAATCCTTGGACTATTTAAACATGATGTACAAATGAATCAAGACTTTCAACCCTTCAACTACAACACGTAGAAGTACAATGATATGATTCTTGAATTATAAATTAAAACTAATTTAAGAACTACGTTTTGCAGACATTCGTACTTATTGAGATTAATTTTTACCTTTTAGTTTTTGAAAATTTAAAGGAAAAAAACAAGAAATTCAAATTTAAACATTGAATTTCAATATCTAGTGGTATCTGTCAACTAGATAATCACATATATAAATAAATGATAAAAGCTAAATACATTGCCTGCATTTGGTAAACCTTTGCACTAATTTGGCCAACTTTATCTAATTATGGGATTTGGTAAACCGATTTCAGAAAGAAGTTAATTTCCATCTAATCTAACTCTCACAATTTAAAGAAGTTCTTCAGAATCAACTTCTCACATCAAACTTTTAAGGATGGTTAGATTACCATTAATGAATGTTTCCACAATTCTAATTTGCCCGTAACTTTTTAACATTAATTCCAGTCAAAACAATTCATTTAATTTTGTCAAATAGCTGAACAAATGAATCAATGTTAAGCTTAAAAATGTTGACCAAATGAACACTGAGCTCAAAATTTCAATCCAAGCATGTTTTAATCTTTTCTATCTAATGATCAATTTTGAACCATATTTTGGAAATTGTTTTACCGACAAAAAAATTGACTGAATTGTTTAAGTGGTGAGAAACGTCAATTGAAATTTATGGTGGAGAAAAATGTTGAACAAATAAAGGAATGTCGAGCAGAAAATATGAATTTGACCCTATTTTAATCGTTCCTATCTGGTAATCAAGTTTCGATCTAAGTAGGTTAAATTGTTTTAGTGGTGAGTCAACTGAATTATTTAAGTGGCAAAAATATCAATTGAATTGTCGTGGCGTTGATGAATGTTGACTGAATAAAAGAAACTTCAGCCCAAAATCTAGATTTGAGTTTATTTGAATATTTCCCATCGAATAATCAAGTTTTGATTCTACCCGTTGAGGTACGATTTTGCATCTAAATTCATGTTGCCCATATCGTCAATGAATTGAGGGGAGAAAACCAACTTCCTATCATCTCAAAACGGAAATTATTATCCTCCATTGGGGGAAAATCATTTTCCTTCGAAAATAGTCTTCTATAATTTGTTGTACTTAAAAATTGGAAGACTATTTTATGGGGATTCTTAGTATCAAGTGACCGCATCATAAGATCGATATATAGGTTTACTTAAAAACTCAAAATAATGTGTTTACACACTAAATAGTTTATTCTATTGAGTTCAGATCCAAATTGATTTAATCCGTGTTAGATTTGTGTTTATGTCAGTAATTTCAAGTTAGATTCGGTCGTATTATTGTCTCCAATCACTCTTGTCCTACTTTATCTATTACCAAACGTGGTTGAAACAACCAAATTAACCATAACAGGTCGCCTATAAGTGAAGTCAATAAAATACCAAGTAATTAACTTATCATCCAGTTTGATGATACTGCCAGTATCAAAGCAAAGGATGGATCGCATTCATAATAGTTAAAGGAATGGAGACAAGAAAGAGGTCAAGGGAGTCTAAAAAAGAGTAATTTTCGTGTAAGGAGCATCAATATGTATAGGTTTATCATTTAGATTTCGCTCTTATGTCACGTGAAAGATTTTGGGAGATAATCCCTTACCTATGCAAGTTTTAATATAATTATGAAGATTGATTATATTTAAGTTACGAGAATGAAATTGTCATCCTAAGTTTCCTACTAATATCGTGCTTTCAGGTTTGAACTATAAAAATTAGAGCTTTGCAAAATATTGAACTTTATAATTTTAATTGTTGAACAAATAAGGATATAAAAAGCTCACCATTTTCTTAAAGATATAGTCCTGTTAATTATAATACTAAGACAATGTGACAGTGTATTACTTTTTTGATGTCATATATGTTCTTCCCAAGGATTCATTCGTTACATATCATTCGTTATACATATCTCGTCCATTTGAAAATCAGGATTGTACAACATTTTAGTGCAATGTTGGTGTCTAGTTGCTGTGGTGTAGTGGTTATTTAGTCTTACACACCAACGGTCCTAGGCAGCAACATTTTTAGGTACATCTTGCGTGTCATTTTTCACAGAAATTGAAACGCTGACTTTATTTCCCTTTCTCTTTCCCTTTATTGAGCCTCTTCACCTCTGCGATTGGCATCACATATTGATAGGCTCACCTTGCCTCTTTAATATATTTCTTTCCTTTTTTCTGAAGTAGGCTGATCTTTGATCAAGAGAAAACGTAGGTTGCTCTACGCATAACTACTGATAGTATTTTTCACATTCATATTTCACTCGTAAAGACCCACGCATTGCCTTGGGTTCAATGACTTGAATAAATTTATGTTATTAATGAATAGTATTGAATAATTGTCTATTATAACAAAGATTTAAATATAAAAAGCAATAATCCAAAATGATAAATTAGATATATTGTCAAATAGCATCCTATAATTGTCTATGATTATTGTTACTATTACTATTATTATGATTATTATTATTATTATTAAATTTTATCTACCTAATTACTGCATTTTCAAAAGTATCGTTGAATAATTGTTAGGCTGACATCAATACGTTGATATAAACAAATCATGGAGAATTCAGTCCCACCCAAAAGATATGGGTTAAGTAGTGAAAATATGATGAAAGGATAAGATTTATAGAAAATAATTACATAGTGCATAACAGAAAAAGAAGCCCCCTAAGAATACAAAATATTTAACTGAATAAAGTACATGTTTAAGTGTAAACAATAGTGAAAATAATGAACTAAGGTAGATGGCATGAGAGTTCAGTAGGTGGCATGCTACATAGATTATTCTTCTGGCTCTATTAAGAACAAAAGAACAGTCATAATTAGATTTGAAACATATAAATGCGCAGGTAGAATGCAATGTATATGCTTATATTTTTATTACCACGAGAAATAACTATCATCGCGATGCCTCAAAAAAGAAACTTCTTCCTCCCAATCAACTGATGTAATGACATCGATAGAGGGTTCGATTTTACGTAGTCGAGGAGGCTCCATGACAAACACCCATAACTTCTCTAGGTGACCGTTCAATATGGCTTATAACGAAAGCTTAACTTTTGGCTCCATATATTGCAATTTAGGTGTATTAATCTACTTAAATACCTAGGTATTAAACACCAAGCAGAAAATACTACAATAATAAGGTTACCATTGCAGCATATCCTTTTAAGACATTATTAGTATGAAGAAGAATTGCTGCAATATCGTGAAGAACGGTAAAAGTTCAAGTGCTCGAGCTCTCTCGTGTATCAACTTTGAAGAAAAATTTAAAAGGTCAAAGAAAAGAATAAGGTTAACAATCTATTATTATATAATTGGGCACATCTTAAAAATTTTGTTGGGGCAAGGAAAATGATAACTTATTAATCATTCATAATTTGTCCCCAACATTTACAATGTATATAATTTTAAGTGTTAAGATTATTTCTCAACTTTAAAAGAAAAAACTCACTTGTATTACTCAAAAAATTTATGGTTTTTCCCCTTCGATTTTGGGATTGCATCAACATTAACCTATTCATTGTCATTGATCAAAATGCACAATTCATTAGAATTTTAATATATCATTACAATCCTTACTCTTTTATATTATTTCTGCTCTTAGTTTAGCACACAAGGTCCACACATTTTGAAATGGAATTCCTCTCTTTGACTGCAACTCACCAGTAGTCAAATCAATCCCTTGCAGCTAACCATAGGACAAATCGAGCATAGGCCCCAAATTTTCCATACCACCTTCCACCAACACACTCAACCCAACTAAGGTCAATATATTTTATAAAATTTACTACTGCTAAATCTTCGAAGAAGCAAAGAACATATTCTTAGGCTCTGTTCTTTTCGTGGGTCAATCCACATCTACCAACCTCAACCCACTTCA
>NCQV01001584.1:0-17387 GCA_002740545.1 Lophocereus schottii | reverse complement strand
ATGAGGATATAATTCACACTCTTGCACCAAAGAAAATCAAGATCCTAATGATAGATGCTTATGATCGAATCACTAATCTAGAAGAATACCTTTGTGCTACCTAACTTAGTCACACCTAATGCCTTCTCCTAATCAAGCAATCCTATACAAGTACTTTCTAGCCACGTTAAGGGGCACCTCTTATCTCGTTTAACAAGTAACATGTCTCTTCCATAAAGATGTGGGAGGACTCGATGAGCAGGTCCTTGACACACCTTATTGGAAGCAGCAAGCTGACGAAGACTAACTTAGCCATTATGAATGTGATTCAAAGAGACAAAGAAGACCTAACGAGCTTTTTCAAAGGTTAAACAAGGAGACCCTATCTGTTGAGGGCATGAACCTTAACTTCACAAGGAGGGAGAATATGGAATAAAGGTAGGATGAGTGGACTTATCTCTCAAATAAAATCTAGCCTTAAAATGATATGAGAACTCCCTCCCTAAAAGGCAAGGAGAAACTACGGAATTGTCTAAAGCGCTCAGAACAATTATCCTAGAAGCCCCCAACCTCTCTGCTATAAGAAAAGGACAAATTTATGTCTAATTCTAAGATATGTGAGACATGTGATGAAACATAGTTATCGAAGGGAAAATGACATCTCAAAAAGTCACAAGTAAGAAATACCTAATCTCATCCTGAGAATGAATTTATAATTTTTTCTCTAAACAAAGGGACAGGATAAATGCAACCAAGTTAGCAAGAAAAGAATCTCTAAGAAAATTATTTACGTTCCTATCTTAAACAAGAAAAACAAAAATGAAGTAATTACGGTGAATAACCTATGAAATTCCATAATTTCACATGAAACACATCTCAAAGAAATACATTCAAAATGTCGGATCAAATTGAAACTTTCCAAATTTGGATTCAAATTTCATTACAAGATCCTAAAAACTTTTACAACGCTCACAAAGAACATCATCCTATACAATCAAAAAAGGCTAAGAAACCAAAATTACGAAAGCTCTAGAAATGAACCATAACATCTAGAACCTTTAAGCCAAACTTGGTGGTAGCAACAACCCCTAGTGTGTTGGGCTTGAATCAACCACCATTTGGGACCAACCTAGTAGAACCCCCCAGACCTGTAGATGCCAAAGCACCTAAGCTAGACTTGTAAATAGATCGTAAAGAGCATAATCTCACCCTGCTCATTTTTATTCTTGACCACACCATGCACCCAATGGGATGACCTCAAGTAGGAAAAAGTGAGAAAGCCTATTGAAATTCACTAGCTCTATAAAAAAATTCTTAAAATCTAACTGCCCTAGCACCACATAGGCATTCAAAGGACAATACCACATTCTTGTATCTCTTGGATCTGAAGCAAAGGCCATAGCCAAAACGATATGAAATGATAGATATTGTAAATCTAAAGATCTTTGTGAGACCTCTCCTTAAGTTTCTCTTGAACCCTGAGTAGTCATTCTGGGATCAAGGGAACTAGAGAGTTCTAGACATAAGTAGATAAAGAACTTCCCCCACAAGGTTTCGAAGACATCACCTTTACCTTTTGAGTGTGAAACTACAAGATCTTGAGAAAAGGGGAGAAGTTCTTCCTGCGTACTACACCCAACCAGAGCAGCAGAGTCTACATTAGAAAAAGTGAAAGCAAATTCGAAAATGAGAATTCCACCACCAAGCCCTTAAACAATTTCACTCTTTACGTCACACACTTTCCCCTAAACGCTACATTACAAGCTCAAAATCCCATAAAATTTTCTCATTTACAAGATAGGCTAGATCCCTAAGCCAAATCCATTTTGGAGAAGGCTCCTTAATAGACCATATAAATGAAAGAGAAATAGAGGAAACCATGGCATAAAGTGTGGAAACAATTAGTAATGAATTTTTCTCTAAGTTTTTCATAGGAATCTTGATAGACTTTCTCAAAAAGAGAAAGAAGAGAGATGAGTTTTTAGACCTGTAAAAATTGAAGCCACATGTCTCTCAATTTTCTTCGAACTGAAGCATCAGAGGCTTTTTAAGGGGGAAAATCCACCGTCCTGCTTACTGAGAGTTTTACAAGTTCTTGTGATAGACATCTTCCCTCACCAAATCCTACAAACCACAAGTTGAAAAAAGATCATCTATATCCTTGGCTAAAACAACAGTCAATATGTGTATGTTCTAGCTGATGATTATTCCAGATTGACCTAGGTATTCTTTCTAAAAGATAAAAACAAATACTTTCATATTTTTGATCGAGTATTATACACAACTATAAAACATTCAAGGACTGCCAATTCTAGTTATAAGAAGTGATTACAGAAATTGAATTTTTTGTTTAATTTGGAATGCCATACATCTTGTTAACGCTAAATACTCCATAATTGAATAGGGTAGTTTAAAAGATGAATGGAACGATGCAATACATGGTGATGCATAAGGAAGGCGCCTTAATCACAAGAGTGCATAAACTTCACTATCAATCAACAAGACCTTGAACCAAGATAGGCCCAAAATAACCAAAGGAAAACTAACGAAAAGGTTTATGGATTTTTGAATGTGGGTGAATAGCCAATAAAAAGGGATATGACTAGGATAAAGGCTCAAGCCAGCACTTAGCCTAACAATCCACCAATTGATTCTCTAAAGCAAAGCACCAATAATTAATTTAAAGTATTGGCTCAATCACGATCCAAATACACAAATATTTGAAATAAAGAGAGAGATTTTCTTTGTAGAAGAGAAAGCATTCTACTTTCGTTCATTAATTCTCCAATCAAGTCTATCTTAAATTAATACAAGGAGACTAATTTATAGCCACAAAATTAGTGCCTCCTTCCCCAAGTTACAAAAAATAATCCAATGGAAATTAAGCAACCGTGAGGTTAATGTGGGTCAATAGGATTCAAGCATCTACTCTAGGCAATCACATTCTAACAACAATTGAAGCACATAAAAATTGAAATTAAAAGTTTCTAAGCTAATAATGAGTTGTTTAAATTCTTTCTTATCTCCAAGCTTGATATTTGGACCTTGATATTTGACCAAAGTTTTACCCATATTGACCACTGTTAATCGAAGTTGACTTTCTTGACTGGTGCTTGTTGAACCAAAATTGACCAAATTTGTTTACTTGATTTTGGGTCAAGATGGTAGATTTTTCATTTTGCTCTTTTGTCCCTTTCGTTGAGGCTTGGGCCACATAAACTAGATTGAATAGAATAAGGAACTTATTTCATCTTAAACTCATTTATTATAAAGTTGCAAATGAAACTTGCCCTTGCTGCTATATGTGTCACATGGATAGAAAATGCAATGTAAAAATGATCTTTCAAATTACCTTTTGGGCTGAAGCAGTAAAACATCTTCATCTATGTTCTTAGCAGATGCTTGATTAGAGCAATATTAAAGAAAACTCTTTATAAGATATTCAAATGAAAAAAAGCACACAATCTCTTTGTCGATAGTGTTTTATTGGAGATGCTTCATTCACAACAATAGTAAGGAAAACCCTAAACTATTTGATATAAGGAGTGAAGAAAGAATCTTTATTAGATACTCTTAACAAAGTAAGACATATAAAGTATATAGTAAGAGAAACAAAGTGGTTGAGGAACACATCCATGTAGTGTTAAGGAAACATTGACGGAAGTGAGAGGTCAACTTCTCTACAATATATAAAGTTAAGTACATGTGAGGATGATGAATGAGCGGTTGTTGACACTAACAACACCACTACTTAGAGACTACCTCAAAACACCTTAAATCAACCTAAAAATATAGTCAGTGCCCCTAAAGTTAGGAACACTAAAGACTCTTAAGCTAGACAAGAGGTAAGTTAAGAAACATGCACTGATCAGAATCTAAGAGAACCTAGGAGAGATTATATGTTCCCTTCATAGCATCTTATAAACAACATCAATTTAGATATCAATGTAGGTATATGGACACGTTCTTCTCTTAGAACTTATATGCATTCTGTGTCCTTGTTTTTCACATAGAGCCTAAGATCTCCCATGAAATTCTTGTAGACCCTAATTGGATCTTACTTATATAAGAAGAACTCAATCAATTTGAAACCACTAGGCCTAAGAATCATGGAGTCCATGGGACTGAATGGATATTTAAGAATAAGCTAGATTAGGCTAAGAATGTGATTAGAAACAAGGCTAGACTTGTGGCAAAAAGGTTATAGGCAAGAAAAAGAAATTGACTATGAGACCATTGCCCTATAGCTAGGCCTAAAGCCATTATAATATCTCTTGTATTTACATCTTCCATAGGAATCAAGCTATATCAAATGAATATGAAATGTGCATTCTTAAATGGAAATCATAAGACGAAGTTTATGGGAAACAACCTCCTAGTTTTGGAAATTCATACTATCCTAACTATGTTTAGAAATTGCATAAAATATTGTATGTTAAACTTTTAAAAAAAGCACCCATAGCATGGTGTAAGAAACCTAGCAAGTTCTTACTAGAAAATGGTTTTAAAAAAGGATACATTGACAAAACCTTATTTACGAACAAAGGGGAAACATTTCTTACATATGCAAATATACATTGATGTTATATTATTTGATGCTATTACTGGATCCTTATGCAATGAATTTTCAAAGCTTATCATCAATGAATTTAATGAGTATGATGGGCAAGTTAAATTTCATCCTTCAACTATAAATCAAGAAATGCCAAGATGACATCTTTATGAACCAACGAAAATATGTAAACATTTGCATGGCCTTGATAGTTTATAACATGCTAAAACTCCAATAAGCTCGATCTATAAGCTATACATGGATATAATTGGTAAGCTAGTTTCTAAAATGGATACAAGTAGGATTGACATCATGTTTAGTGTTTACCTTTCAAATTGATAAAAGGTAGAATATTTAGCTCAGTAAGTGCCTAAAAATGGCATTATATTTTTAATAACCTAATGACAAAATAATACCCCAACTTGCTCTTTTGAGGGCCCAGCATAGTTAAAAAAAACTGGGTCCAGTAATAGAATGAGAAGGTCTGCACAGAAGAGATTGGCCAATGAGACTTAGGTTCCCTAATCAGGGAACCTGGTCGAGCTCTCAGTCAAATTCCTTTATTTTGGCTTTACCGAGTCCTATTGTCATTAGGCTTATTAAACAAACCCTTAGAATTAGTTTTCTGCATTTGATTAAGTACTATTCTAATTGGATTAACTTCTTTTGATTAATTAATTACAATTTTGGTTTATTAAGTGAACCGGTTTAGATTAAGCCTAGTAGGGGAAAAACTAAGCTTCCTTTTCATAGATTGATTCAATTAACCTCCTCAACCACTATATAAATGGGGTTGATCCCTTGGTTAAGGATGGGATTTAATCATTGAAAGTCACAAACTAGGTATTAGAAAATATAGAGGAGAGCTTTAGGTTTTCTCTTCTAGGAAAAGGTGTCAAGGTTAGTGAGTGAAATCAATCATCAGTTTAAGAAAGCGCCACTGTACTGGGTTCCTAGAAGATTTAGGTGGGTTATCCTGAGGACGTGTTTTACAACCTTGTTCCCTTTCTCTTTATTCCTTTTTGGTTAATTTAGTTGATTGTAGTTTGAAAAAGATGTAAAACTTTAATTACTCTCATCCCCTCCCGCTATAATAATTTGAGTTGTTACTCTTTTTACCCTCTTTTGGTGAAGATTGTACTTTGATTTTATATGAATGAATGATACTAACATGCGGCATGACTCTGTGATAGTATGATTAATTTTTGATTTCCTTTATTGATTAGTAAAGGCCATTAGTGATAGCGGGCAGGGATGATGCAGCTCATTACATTACCATGCCATCGCCCTCAAATCTAGATCCTCGATTGGAGACTAAGAAGTCAACATGGCTCCCACACTAAGGATTGCTCAAGGATTTTTCAAAACCCTTTTTGAACCAAAATAATAGTCCCTTTCGGTGTCCCTTTCGATTGCCTTATTAACAACAGTTCCCGTTGAAGCGTATAATTAGCCTGTAAGTTTTTCTTCAAACTCACTGGCAACTTTATTAGCTAAAGTTTAATGTTTTTTTTTTCTTTTTTTCCCCTCTTATCTTACTTCTGGAACTGGGCTAATGGATTTGGATCCTAACAATAGGTGATGTCCAGGCCAGAATTAAGGGCTGAATTTAGCCTAGGTTCTTAGATTGGTTTTGTGCCCAAAATCTAGGCCAAACTAAGCTATTGGCGGAGACCAGGCAAGGAGCTAGGCCTAGCTATGGCTAGGGAACCCCACCAGGTTCTTTGGTCAGGGCCAACACACAGTTTCCCACAACCCTGCTGTGTAGTTTTGGTTGTGTTTGCTGTTTTAAAAAAATTAAACCTGCTTCTAAAAAATAAAGTACTTGGCAAATAAGCCCAATCATTCACGAGGGAATCGCACCCGAGATAGGTTCCCTAGGTTTCGTGGTCCTTATAGAGGCCATTCCACCGTGGACGTTTTTAAGACGGTGAGATTTGAATTTTAATAGGGAAAATTATCTTAATTATACTTGCATTAGGCATATTTACATTGTAAGATGTTATCTGCTGAGGATTAATAGCACCTCTAGGTCAAACCCTGATATTACACCTTAGGAAAGTAATTGGTTACTCGATGGATACACTCAACTTTCAACCTGGTAGACAAATACTTCACCCACTTGCGACACACTTTCCTGGTCCACACGATACGGGAATGCAACTGAATGTTCAAAGTCTGCCATGCACCCCATGGATGACGAAGCATTTAGGTCACGAGAAGGACTGTTCTAAACCTAACCCAAAACCATTGTAACTTAGAACTTTGGCTTAGGCTGGCACTCATCTACTTGCGTAATTGTATGAATGTTTAGAGTTCTAATGGTATTTCTAAAACTATCCAAAAGACCTATGTATTGGTGCTTTAGGGTTCTTTGAAGTCATCACTATGTCTTAAGAGAGTCCATGTCAGGGGAGGTCAAAAATTAGCAATTAGGGTCATGAATCAGAGTAGCTTCAAGGCCAATTAGGCTTTAGAGGGATCTTAACCTCGAACCCGACTACTTTTAGCCTTGGTATAGAAAATAAAAAGTCCTAAAAGAAGTCTCAACCGAGTTAGAATGAGTCTAAATAAAGAGTTTGCATCTCGATAGGAGTCTAGGACTATTTTAGAAAAATTCAGACTATTTTAGAAAAATCAGGCTAGGCTTGTTGTTAGAACTAGTTAAAAAGAGTAAATGTCCATCTCCTAGGAAAATTAGGAACATGGCTGGTATCCTAAAAGGCACCTACCTACATCTAGTTGGTCTGGACTAGGACAAAAGTTTAGGGGTTAGGAAGTTAAGCTCGAGGGCCCAATAGGGAACTTGGCCAACTCCCAAGGAGTCTAATTGTATTAGATTAGACCTGGACTTAGGATTAAAAGGGTCAAAAGTTAGCAAGTAAATCCCAGGGTCCAAGTGAATCCGACTGGTACCTACAACCAAGTCCAACTCAGTCCGTGTCATTTTAAGCATTTGTAACAGACAGTAAGGATACTGAGCTCTCAGCACACGGTCTCAATTCATAGGTCAAAATGGTTCATTTAGGGTGTTAGCACATCAGTTATAGGATATGCAGCCTCAATGAGTGGTGCTTATTTAGCCTCATCATACATGGTCTATGAGTTCATATAGATTTGAAGTCCCTAATGGTGCCTATTAGACCTTTAGAGTGTTAATCATCTAAGTTGCAAGCCACCATGCATCATATTCATAATATATAAATCCAATTAAGACCTCAATACCTTACCCATGCATCAGTTCGTGGTCTATGCATCATATTCCCTAAGTCTGGGATCCATGCATAAGTCCACCTAGATCCATCCACATGCTTAAACTAGCCTATTCTATGTAAACTAAGTCAAGGCCATGCTCAAGCCCAGTACAGGCTAATGAGTCATACAAGCTGCACTTAGACCTAAGTAAGGCCCATAAGGTTGCTTCCTAAGTGTAACTTAGGACCCAATTCAAGGTAAGATTTCATTTAAAATCAATTGCATAAATCCAACTTGTTAACCTTATCCTTTCTAGTCTGGCCTAACCCTCAGGCCCTTATCTCCGCACTAGGTAGCAAATTGGTAACCATTTCCTTCAGCCCCATAGCTAATGTTGTTAATCTTTCATCTCCATTGTTCACTCCTCTAGGCCATCACCTTATTGCTTAAGATAGGAAAGACTAATCCATCACCAATTCCAATGGTTAGTAACAAGAAGATCGCTTAACTTATGAAGTTGGTAGAAAAAATACAAACTAGCGTAGATGAGAGTGAGAAGAAGATGGAACTAATAGTTGCTATACTCCAAACGATCATGAAGATTGCCCCAAAGGAGAAAGGTGAGAAACCTCGTAATGGAAGAGGGGAAGATGATAAGAAGACAGAAGAAGAATGGGAAAAGACCACTCCTTAAATCAATCCATGAGTAGATTGAGCAGAACAATTACTTAAGAAATTCTTCATGTTTTAAAAATTGCTTCAAGGAATATGCGAGATTCACTACCATTCCAAGGGGGAAGTTACCTCCAAAGTTCCCCATACTAAACATCAAAGTTCATGGAACTGAAAATTCTGACCATCGCGTGAGGAATTTCATTACTGCGATGACTTTAAAAAGAATTGACAAGAACATCTTTCACATCATATTTCATTGGACTCTTGACAATGATGTGATGAGGTAGTATAGTACTATAGACCCACGAAAGGTCATAAACTAGGATGATCTTTGTGTGGGATTCCTACATTAGTATGCATACAATGTTAACCTACCAATTACACTTAGCGAGTTGGAAATGACCCCAACAAGAGGAAAAGAAATGCTTTTTCGACTTTCTTAATTGATAGAGAGCAAAGGTTGCCATATGGTGGATGGCCCTTAAAGGTTGATCAAATGTGGTTGTTTATCAAAAATCTTCAAACCATACAGGTAACATCTAAAGTTTACTCCATTTGAGAACTTTACAACACTAAGGAATGCTGGCATGCTCAAAGAAGAAGAGTTGGCTAGAGAAATACCCATAAAAGTGACAAATACTTGGAAGGGCAACAATCAAAATAGGAATAAGAAAGACAAAGGCTCCACAAGTGAGGAGGGACATGCTTGGGATTGCTACACCAAATGCATCCCTATTGGAACCACTCATAAAGGGTAACAACCACCTTGGCTTGCAAGATGACATTTTAGCCATTTCAGACCACAAAAGCGAAAAGTAGGGCCCATCTATTCACATAATTAGCATAGTTGAGTCCAAGCCTAAAATGCCTCCACATAAGAAGCATTGAGTTCTATTGAATTTAGAAAATGTGATGTGTCATGCTTTCCTTAACCATGTGTTGAGTATTAGAGTTATTCGCTTTCTTTACCATCATAAATCCAAGTCTGATATAGCCTTGATTTATTAATAAATTCATCTTCTCCATGAGCACTTTTGTATATTCTTATATCCTTTTTTTCTAAAATGCTTCTGTTCTACGACAAATCTAAGGTGAAAAAAAAAAGAAAGGAAAAAAGAGGGGCTAGCTTAAAAACCAAATAGGACAAGCTAGGCAAAAGAAGAACGAGAGAAATAAAAAACAAACTAAGGATTTCAATCCATCATCTTAAAAAGCAAAAAGATTAGAAATTTCTTTCCAATAAGTCATGCAGCTTTGAGGACATCCCTAGGATAGGAGGCCTTCTTTCACAACGTACACTAATACCTTTGTTAAACTTGATAAACTCCCACTTGGAACCCTTTTGAGCCTTCCAAAAGCATGTTTCTTTCATAACCACATCTTGCCCAAAGAGAAAAAGAAAAAAAAAGAAGAAAAAAGAGAAGAAAAGAGATGGAAAACAAGAAGGACAAAGAAAGAAAGTTGCCTATTCAAACTAACTTCACCACCCTCGCACCCTTGGGCATTCTAGGGTTGTTTGAGTCATCACGCAGATTCGCACCTTAACCCATAAGCCTACCTTAAGAAGCCCTCTTGGAGTTATCCCTTCTTCAAGCTACGTGTCATACTCTCAAACTGTGACTCGCTTGATTCCACATTGAATATGTGGGTAACCCCTTTGTGGCTCGACTCTGAAGATTTCTTCCATAAAGAAAAATCCTAATGAGTCCTTTAGTCTCTAGAAACAATAGCGAGAATAAAGAGCGGCTGGTCTGAAAACCTAAAAAGGTGGATCATACAAAAGGAGAGTAAAAATAAAACTTTGGTTTTAAGAGAACAAAGAAGCATTCCATTGCTTGCATTTATCGAATCAGACTTGGAAAAAATATTACTTCTTAATCATCATAGCCTCTGATTTTATCTCCATGCCAGAAGTCAACACTCTTTATCTGAGGCAACTACAATTTAAGAGTAGACACTTGCCCTACATTTTGATCCTTTTTTAGTGTCCACTCACCCACTATGCAAGACAGCGGGCTCCCTTACATTTCACTAGACAATTAGGGCTTCCATTACGACAAACATTTCCCTCTAAGAAGATAACCATATTCTCTATACCAAGATAGAGACCGCTCTAGGAAACAACAATAAAGGTATATTTTTCTACCACATCCCTACCCATCTAGGATTTTCTAGCTAGTAAATATTTACCAACATGGCAAGGATCACATTTGTTCTACTAAATTGTGTCTCCTCTAACTAAAATTAGTAAAAACGTATTCAACTATCACTATTATCACACATCTAAGGCTTCTAAGAAATTGAAATTGAGGGCTTCCTTAGAATGGCAACACTTTACCCAATTAAGGATACTCCTCTCTCAGAAAGAAAGACTTTCTATCATGGGTAGCTTAAGACCTATGACCTGGCATAACCTAGTACTCACCTCACTTTTTATCCCTCATCCTAAGCAATAGAACATCACTGCGCCTAACCTATCAGCATTTTGTACATCCTAAGCCATAGAACATCTCTGCATAGTCAGCATAATCGTGTGTGCATAGTCAACAAAATCGAGTTTGCATAGTTAGCATACATGCATAGTCTAGCCTGAGCTAGCAATTGCATATGTATTAATACATAGGTCTAGCCTATTTACTAGACTGTCTTTTGTCCTAATCACTTAGGAACCCTGGACTGAATAAAAGTGCAATCGGCCTTCACAATGGCCCTTCAGGAAGGGTACATAACCCTGACTAGTCATGAATCTTCATGGAATCAACAATTATCATATGAAAACTTTATACTTTAACCCTTGCCTTAAATAGGCTCAATCAAAGTGGGCGCTACATCCTTGAAGAAGGCTTCACACAAACATCTTTATAGAAAAGACATCAATCGAACTTTAGATTATCAGTATAAAGCCCAAAAGGATCTAGCCATAGAGGACACCTCATTCTCTTTATCTTAGCATCGAAGGATTCCTCAACATTCATGACATTTTAGCATTCAGCAGTATCCCATTAGAAGGAGATGAATTTAATACCCAAGTAGTAAAAAAGGGCAAGCTTGAAGATGTGACATCTCAATTTCTCAACCCACAAGGTCCTCAATGATCAATCCTCAGGCTCAAATACCAAAAAGTTCATAGGGATCTTGTTATAGCTCTTCAGGCTCACACATCACCAACTTTATAAGGATCTAGCTGCAGGTCTTCAAGCTCAGTTGCAACCAAGTTCTTAGGGATCTGGCCATAGATCTTTAGGCATCCACACCACTAAGGTTCACTGCTAGCTCTCAGCGCAATTGGATAATCACTAGCTCCTGGCACAATCGGACACTACTGATTCCCTGTATAATGGGGCACCACAGGCTCCCGACACAATGGGACATTAATACCACTAGCCTAGCATAATGGGATATTTCACCATCAAGGTCCACTAGGTAGGCCCAAAGTCTACTAGATTGGCAAAATGTCTACCACTCCGACAATAAGAAAACTCGTTGATGTAGTGAAAGGATAAATTTATCACAAGTCTTCTACACCGACAAAAGGTTTGATGCTTTGGTGGTAAGGAAGCCTGCTAACCTGGTGAAAAGACAAATTCATAACAAGTCAGCTAAACCAGTAAAAGGCCCAGTACCCTAGCAATAACGAAACCCACTAATCCATCAAAAAGGTTAAATTCATCACATGTCTGCGAGACCGGCAAAAGATCCTCTGCTCTTCTAATAACCGAGGCTGATCTTTTGGTTAAGGGGATATAATCATTGAAAGTCACAAACAGGGTGCCAGAAAACATAGAGAAGAGTTTTAGAAGTTCTTTTCCAAAGGAAGCTACCAAGGTTTCGTGAGTGAAATCATTTATCGGCTTAAGAAAGCGTCATTTTGCTTTGGTTCTTGTTTATGCTAAAAATATGATCTTTTTAAGAGACCATTGTGCTTAATTTATGCTCAAAATAATTGTTCTTTTTAGATTTTTATTTGATTTTATTTGATTTTGTAGGTGTTGAATAAATCAAAAAAAATAAAACAAATCCTCATTCTAACTATCCCTCCCGTGTACGTAGCACGTGACCTACCCCCCGTCACTTATCTTCTCACTTTCTTTCTCCTCTCTTGAAGGCAGAAGCCCGAAAAACCTGACATCCTCACCATGTTCATCCTTTCTTTCTCTCTTTCTCTCTTTCTCTTGAACGCCTCTCTCTCTCTCTCTCTCTTAGAACACTTTAGCCACTACACCACCTCCATCCTCATCCGAATCCCACGTAGCACCACCAAGCGTTAACACAGCAATGAATCCACCTTCACGCCATCTGAAATCAAACGATCGAGAATGAAAGGCTCGAATATAAATGCAGGAAGCTGCTCATTCAGAAGGCAGCTAGGTATCAATTAGGTTTTAGGATTTAATTTTAGGGTAGTCTTAATTCTAGTTTTATAGAACTTATGGATTTATTTTGAGTTTAATTTTAGTGATTTTCGGTTTGATTTGAGTCGTTTGTTTTGATTTTCAGTTGTTAAATTTGATCTCTAGCCTATATTTGTATATTCGAAGCTTAGTAGTTGATTTGGAGTAGTTAATCGTGATTTCTAGCTTGCAATTGCAATGAAGTTGGCATAACTGGTTTTGGGCTGTTCTCGGCTGAACAATGCTTGTCGCCATTAATGGAGCTCGGCTCCATCTCCTTCATAAAATATGGGTTTGGTTTCTATTATTCTTTTCACATAATGCTTTTAGTTGAATGCTGCCGAAACATTTGAAATCCCCCTTCCTACTGAATGTTCAATTCTGTTTGATGTGTTTAGAACCTCCATTAGTGGAGGTAACCATGGATGTTCTAAGTCCTTATCTCCAGGTATGCTCTGATTTGCCTTGACTCGAATTCCCCTTACCCTTACCCTGCCTGCCTTCTATATTATTCTGTCTTTTCTGTTTATTTTTGTTTGCTTAGCTATCTATGTGGTACCTCTTGTTTAGGTTGTGTTAACTGCTGAAATGATGCTCCTTTGATTAGAGATGATTTTTGTTAGGTGGTGGCAGGGAAACTTTAGAAGTAGACTCATTTATAGCTTATAGTTTTGGTTGCTTATTGTTTAAATTACTTTAGAATAATGCTAAATTAGTCTAATTTTGTACTTAGCGACCCTAATCCTATCCTTACCCCTAAGAAGACGACCCTCAAGTACTACAATGATAGCTGTATACTAGCGGCATTTATTGTACATTCATAATTATCGTACAAGTTTTTTGTATCATTGTCGAGGACGACGCATGAGATTACGTCGCATTTTCTTTTCCTTAGCTACTTCAAAAAACAAATGGAAAGTTTCTATTTCCCTTAGTTTAAGCATGAAATATTTTTTCAATATTTGAGTAGATTGAATGAATTTCGTGCTCAATGTGTTGATTATTGTTTTGAGAAATGAGAAATTTGCCACGTGATCTTTGAGGGTCTTAATGATGAATATTAAGGTAATGTTGAGACTATGTACCTGAGGAATTGGATTGTTTATTCACTAAGACTCCTGATGAGATTTGGGATTTCTTTGAGTATTTAACTGATGATACGTGGGAGTATGACAATGCTAGAGAGACTTTTGGCCTCTCTCCCGACCCTTGCATAATGGATGCTACATCTTTATATGAGAATCAGATTGAGGGTATATCTTATGAGCGCTCTCATACTCCATGTGCTCCTCTTTCATATGATTATTATGATTCTTTTGGCCATAATGTTGATACTTGTTCATTGCTTGGTAGACTGTGTAGATTAGAGGCATTGGCTACCTTTAATAGGGAGATTTACTTGCTAAGTTTACTTAAGACTGACCTTAGGTTTTGTGATGACTTTGATGTTAGGGGTAAGGCATCAATTCCTTTAGGGTATGATGATGATACACATTTTGATGACCTTAAGGTTTCGAGTGATCCCTCATCAACTTTTGTATATACATCTCTCCTTGAGACTAGCACTCCTTAGGCACCTCTGAGGATGTCCTGATTATCCCCGACCCCTTTCTTCCCTTAGCTCCCTTACGAGAGTTCAAGAAGGGAGATGGTTTTGAGACTGATGCTAGTTTAGATGATCAGTGTGGCATACGAGTTGAGTTAGAGGATACCTTTTCTGAAGAGCACGCACTTGCTGAGCCTTCTGATGTGGAGTTTAGCAAGGCTTCACCTCACATCGCGCTTATTGATGCCAATTCTATTGAGCACTTTCCTGACTTAGCCCCTATCCCTCCCATTTTACCCCTTTCTTCTCCACTCCCTATTTTTCTTTCTTCTTTAGACCTTCCTGAGTCTACTTTTATAGACTTTGAGACTTCTATGCCTGGCAGTCCTTGTTCAGATCAAACTCTTTATGATAGTGACTTGCATAGACTCAAAGATCACTTTGAGGTGAAGGACTTTGCCTTAGGCCCTTTTATGAGCTTTGATTTTCATTTTGTATTTGATTGGCCTTGCCTTGGTCCTCTCCCCTCCCCTTTTAGAGATGTTACACTTCATTTTGGATATTCAGATCACTTTAGATGGTTTCTGCATTCATATAGCCATATCTTTATTAGACCATTGACTAGTGCTGCTGATGTTCCATATACACATCTCTTATTTGATTGGGTTGAGAGCTTTGATAAACTAGAGAGAGCCTTGAGTTGCATTTCATGCATGCACTTTATTTGGGCTCCACTTCATGTTTCTAACTACTTATATTTTTATGAGGAATGTGCTTGATCATTTGATAAGCTACTATGAGCATTGGTTGGTTTTGATGAGTAGCAGCTTATGAGTTGTGATGGAGTAGCTGATACTTCATGGTCCTCCTCAACATCATTTGAGTAAGGCATTTAGTTTGGGTACAATCTGTATCCAACCTAATATGATTGTTCCACCCCTCCCCTCTTCTCCTTTTCTTTTCTTTCTTTCTTTTTATACATAGTTGTGGATATTTAGAATTATGGTTATATAGGTGATCGATCTTGAGGAGCAATTTGGGATTTGTTTAGCCATGTTGACTATGATCACCCTTGATTATGTTATAATTTTGTGATTACTTGTTAGTTTTGGATATCTAGGATTGTGAATAATTGTGGATATCTAGGATTGTTTGTGTGCATGTTTAAGTTGTGTGCTTGGTTTCCTTGGTCTATTAGTTTGGCTTTATTTTTGTTTCATACTTTGTTTTTGTTTCATACTTTGTTTGCGTTCCCTTTTTGGTGTTTTATTGGTTTTGCTTTGGTCTTGTATTTTGTTTTTCTTTTGTTTTTTCTCTTGCTTTGTTTTAGGCTTCCTTTGGTTTAGTTTTGTGTTTAGTAGGTCCTTGGTCTTGTTTTGTTTTTATTTTGGTGATTATATCTATTTTGGTCTAGTTTTGGTTTGGTTGAGTTTGGTTTTGGTTTTGGTTTTGGTTTGTTTTAGAGTTGGTTTTGTTTTTGCTTTCTTATTTGATTTTGATTTTTGTGATTTTGGTTTTGATTTTGATTTTGGTGATTTTGTTTTTGGTTTTGCTTTTGATTTTTGGTGGTGGCCTAGTTTGTATATATTTGTGGATTTATATTGGTTTTGTGGTTGTATAGCTTATATGATTGCTTTTGGCACCTTAGTTCCCATAATGAGGATATTGTGAAGTTTTGGTGCGGGGGTAAGGTGCCTATTTGTACATATTTTTCGAAATTTTTCAAAAATTCAAAAAGATTTTCGTTTTTCTTTTAGGATTTGTGTGCTTTCTTAGGTAGTTGTGATTCCATGTGGCTAGTCAATGAGTTATATGTAAATAGAGTTTGCATGATGAGTTGTGTAGTTGAGGATATAAATTTGATTTTTCATAATAATCGCATCTCATATGTGTGATTTTGTGTATACCTTGCTGACTTTTTCGTTAATTGTTAGGGTCTTGTTATTAAGTTTGTATGTGAACTATTTGTTTGCTGAAGTTGCCCTCTGAGCTTTTGAAAATGCGAAAAAAATAAGAAAAAAAATGAAAAAGCAAAAAGGTAAATAAAAACCTAGCCACTAATGTTCATAGCCACTATCTTCATTTCATATCTTTAATTGGCTTGAATATATGCTATTTTACTTGATTACACATCTATTTGGGCAATTAAATAAGTGCTTTGCACAATCGAATAAAACTCCTTTTTTAGGGAAGGCCTGAAAAACTCAAACATGTTTAGGGTGTGTGTTTTATTCTTGAAAAAAAGAAAAAAAAGGAAAAAATGGAGCAAATAAGGCGATTAGGAAGGAAATAGGGATCGTGTCAATGATAGCAACTTGATTCATAAGGATTGATACACATTAGCACATGCACCAAAGTGCATATCATTGCATATCATGTGTCGGGCGAAAAATGAGAGCTGGAATGCTTCCTTTGACTTTGTTATCTCTTGATTATGCATTCTATTTGTATATAGTTTGATGATTTGGTTACTAGGCTGATACAATTGCTTAAATCATGTATATAATTTCCCATTACTTGTGCATATGTTGATGTTTTGGAAAACCAAAAAGATTTTTCCATTGCTTTTAAAATAATTCTGTGGGTATTTGTTGAACGGTAAATTTACCCATTTTCCGCACCTCTTTCTCCCACTTTTTGCTCGTATAATAACTTTATTTTATAGGATTTTACCTTGTTTTATTTATGTTTTATAGGAAATAACTCCAAATCAAGCAAATGTAGTAAAAAAGGACGAAGACGGCATAACACAGCGAAAACCGGCGGAAACGGACAAAACCGGGGGAGACGGACCACCGTGCCAGCAATGTGGCACGGTGGGGCCGTGCCACATGGCACGGTCGTGCCACCCTCCCCGGTTTCGTCACGATCTCGGTTTATTTAAGGCTTCGTTCGGCGTCTGTTTGGGGGGTCGCTCGGGGTTTCTTCCAGGTGATTTTTAAGGTAGTTTAGCTTAGGTTTTAGCAAATAAAAACTCGTTTGAGAGGATTAGATGAGGATTGTATTGAAGAATGTAACATTGGATTCAACCTTTGGATTTCAAGTTCTT
>NCQV01001544.1:0-16908 GCA_002740545.1 Lophocereus schottii | reverse complement strand
AGGTTCACTTCCCCCCTTAATCCAATTTCTCTCAATTATTACTTTGTTTGCCTTTTGAATTTCGATTATCATGCAACTTGGTTCTAGCCACTAGTTCCTTTTCTTGTAAATTTCTGTAAATGTTGATGCTATTGGGTTTAATTTCGGCGTCAAGTATTGTTTTTTTGTTTTTTTTTCCCGTTGAAGATTTTGAGTATTTGGTAGTGGGACAGAAGTCGAGTATTTCTTTCTTCATGGGGAATTTGGTCTTGCTACATCAAGTCGCTGCTCATTTTTCAAGAATTTAAGATTCTGTTGGGTTTTAAATGGCCTAAAATTCCTTTTTATTGCTGGGCTGTGATTGGGCCATTATTGGCAGCCGGTTTGCTCAATACTCACCTGTAGCCCAGAAATTCCTTCCCGTTGACTTCCACATTTGCGTTGACTTCAGCATATTTTCAGCAATTGCCCAATGCCCATTTGCCTTCAGACTTGGAATATATATATTATATAAATGGGCTTGTATACTCTCATATACAGCTGGACAATTCATGACACGTTTTACACAACGGTTTCAAAAAAAAAAAAAGAAAATAACATTGGAGCCCCGCCACAACCAAGGATGCGCGCGACTCGAACTGCTCTGCAACCGCCAGTTCCTTCACTGTTCGTTTCTCCTCCTCTGCGACTGGAACTCAACTCATTCTCTCTCCAACTCAACTTCCCTGTAACCTGAAAGCTTCATGGTATCAAGCAAGATATTGAGGAATCAAAAGCTGTAGAAATCCGTTCAATTGAGCCCTGTGACAATCATCAATGGCGAGAGATGCGATGTCATCCTATCAGTTTGGGTTTGTCGAATGTGTCCCAGATCTCGGTGTTTTTGATTGGGTTTCTAATAGGTGGGGTGTTGTTGGGTTCTGGGTTTGAGGGAATTCTTCAATTTTTGAGGAACTTTGTTTTCTGGAATTTGGGAGCTTGTATTAGATCTGGAATTTTTGCGCCTTTGTTGGTCGATCCGTTGGACTTGTAAGGGCATTCTCAACCCAAGTTCCATTTTTTGAAACTCAAGTTTGCCACATCAGTATAAGTTTCACTTGTATTTCATTCAATTTTTCAACCAATGGAACTCATTTTAGGACAATTAAGTACATGGAGCCCATAATTTGAATTTAATTTATTACTTTTTATTTTTTATATTGTTTTTGGGTTTTAACTTTTGTAACATGTGTGAATTTTTTTTTTTAAGAGTTATGAGTATTTATTTGTTGACATAAAATGTATAAATTGATTTTAATTTCCCTCCCCTTTTTTTTGTCTTTGTTGTCCAACAAGTTAAAAAAAAAAATTTGAAAGTACAATTCAATTTAAAACTAACACAAAGAAGGATCGCAATTAAAAATAAATTACAATATGAAGATTGGAAATGTTCAAAAAAAAAAAATCATATTTTGGAAATCTATCCGGCCACATCAGCAAAAGTTTCAACTTTTTAGAACTCACATTCCTTCACTTTTCCAACTCAGGAAACTCTAACTTAAATTAATCAATAAAATATTTATAATAGACCCATATAATAACATAAAATCTTTTTTTAATAACCTAAATAATATTTTTTAAGAAGGAAAAAAAAGAAAAACAAAAAACATTGCGACTGACCAATAAATGAAGGCACGCAGCGGAGAACGCTCACAAGTTCCTCCTGGCGTAGCATGTGCAAAGCCAAACAATGGGTAGTTGCCAAGTGGCAGTGGGACCGTAAAAGTGGAACGCAAGTCATTGGCTGCTAATGCCCTAAGTTCGAAGTGCATGTTGTTTGATAATCATGCCCATTACATGATTTCCCAATTATGATTCTCATGAATATCCACATGATTTTGATGAATGGTGATGCTCCTCATATTGAACCTAAGGCTGTAATTCTGTTATAAGTGAGTGACAAACTGCTAATTAGGTCTCTGATTGAGAAATGAAATTGGGTCCATGCATTGAATCTTATCCATTTAACTTGTGGATTTCCGTCCATGTCCTCAAACCTTCAAGGTTAGATACATGATAAAAAGTAAATAATTAATTCTAAAGATGCTCAAATTACCTTATACAATTTCTTTCGGCCCCGGGTTTCTTCACGCGTCTACATGTGCGTGTGTTCGAATGGGGGACTAAAATCTACCTTTGAATAATCATGATTGTGCTATGTCAACTCAAGCTTTATAAACTGATTTGTGGAACTCACAGCTCAAGAGTTGGGTATAGCTAAACAATGTTACATCTTGAATTGTTCATTCAGTTTGTGCAATCTGTTCATTTCTCATCTTCGAATTGTTCATTGAACCTTGAATTGATTTTTTTCCCCTCCAGGATAATGACGAACAAAGTGCAATTCCCTTGTGTCATGAAATCAACAAGGGCTGATTTAGTAGCAACACAAATAGGTCACGTGGACGGGAGACAAAAGCTGTTCTAGAATTTAGCTTTAGCATCACTTTGGCTTTAGAGTCCTATATCTATTTATTTTTTGTGGGGATAAGAGTCCTAATCTTGTTGACAAAAGTTTGATTATTCAAGCCTGAACCATGTGTTGAGTCTAGTTGTGGAGCACTTATGTATTTATTTTGATAAGTAATGGTATTTATTCCTCATTTTCTATCAAAAACGAAAAAGCAGTTGATTATTCACCTATGATAAATGCATTGTCTTTGGATATCCTGATCTTGCTGGCAAAAGTTTGATTATTCACCCATGATAGATGTATTGTTAATCAAAGACGCTATGTTCATCATATAAGATAATTGACAAAGTAACCATCTTCAGTGAATAGCCTCATGATGGATAATGAATAGATATTTCACTCTTAGTGAACATTGTCAAGATGTCCAAGGAAAAAGTTGAAGAGAGCTTGGTGAATAATTTAAATAAACAAAATAAAACAACGATAACTTTTACCAATAAACAAACCTTATCATAAAACTGCAAACTCTATTAGAACTCTATTACGTGATTATAAAACAAAATTCCATCTTAAAAATGTGGCAAATGAGCTTGACAACTCTAATAAATAAATCTAGATTTGGCGATGAACAAACCCAAAAACTCTTATGAGCAAATTATACCAAAACTAAATTCCGACAATGAACAACCTTTAGTAATTCAATAAATAAATTGAATGGTTTACAGTGAGCAACCTTGAATGGGTTAATGAACACACCCACCTCTGTTAGTGAATAAACTTGAGTGATTTGAGTAATAATAATTTTTTCCCCTTAAAAAATGTCAAGTTAACATAGTTGATTAAGTTTTATATAGAACATGTGTACACTAGCTAAGTGGCATGAACAAAGTCATAATTTACCACGAACAAACATATTTAATATAATGAACAAACTGAATTCTAAAAATGAACAATCTTTGGTGATTCGATGAATAACCTGGATATGTTACGGAGAACAATCTTACATAAGCTAATAAACACACTAACCTTTAGTGGTGAATAACTTTAGGTGGTTCGAGTGATAAATTTTCTTCCCCTAAATAACATATGATAGAGAGAAATATGATCAACCAGCACAAGCCATTTTTCTAATTAATCACGTGAACCTTCAACTGAAACTCATTGTTCTTTGGGCCTTTCCTGTTTCTCTTTCCCAATTCAGTAACTACCACTAGGAATGAAGAATATTGAATTTTTTTTTTTGGTGTTTCAAATGCATAGCAATTAGTAACTACTGTCTGTTTTTCTTTTTTCTTTTTTTAAAAAAAAAAAGCTTATGCTGACTTGGCCTTCCATGTGTGTTGTTGACAGGCTTGGGAGTATAAACTCCCGGGTGTACATAATAATTTGCATCAAACTTAAGGCAGTACCGCACACGGACCAACCGTGGTATGTGCTACAGTTTGCGGGAAGGCTGTGGCAGTGTCTGACTTTTGAGCTGCTGCAATTTTCAGTTTTTGGCTGGGCATTATTTCGAGGGCTGTTACATGGGAGTTCAACTACATAAGGAGCATGTATCTCCATTAAATTCATGCACCATTATCATATTTTTTGTGAGGCTTTGTTTGAATGATTTATGGCTTGACTCTTTGGTCTTCTCCTCCTTTAATTGTGAGAGTTACATTCCTAACTCTTTATGGCATTTTGCATAGGCATTGTGGACACTTGGTTGGCATTTTGTAGTATTTGGGAGCGCCTTTAGACACGTCTTTCATGGTCATCTGTGAGGAGTTTGTGAATCGTTTGCCTCTTCTATTCCACATCTTCAGATTGAGTGAGAGTTAATGAGAGTTTTTATTTCTTTTGATCCTATTGCCGGTTTAAGATCTTTTTATCTCTCTTTGTATTAATCTCGTTTGACTTATATTTGATATTGTTCTGTACTTACTCATATCATGGTGGATCTTTGTGCCGTTGTTGTTGCCCTTAGTTTTCTTCAGATTGTGTTTCAATGTAAAAAATCTTGTGTGTATCCATTGTCTTGATTTTGATCTTGTTTCTCAAATATCCACATCCTTCTACACGTCTGCAACTTGAATTATTAAGTTTTAATTTTTCCTAACAGATTCCTGCAATAGCAATTTGATTCTAAACATCAAGGAAATATGCATTCTACTCAAACGACCAAAGCGTCTAATGTTCTTTGATTACCTTAGAGGCAAGTTATGCTAATTAACTACTTTGCAAAGATCTTGTCTTTGAGGTGTAATCTAGTGACTCTGGTTGATAGTGGCAGTGGTTGATTTTCTTGTTCTAGGTTTTTGAATCCTTTCATAAGGCCTATGCCTGACCAATTATTATTATTATTATTTTAATGAAAAAGGTTTAAGAGCCTATGGCCTGTGAAATGCCTATTGTTCAATCGAACTCAAACATTTTCAGTTATGTAAAATATACTTTAAAATGCGCATTGTGGTGCATATTACATACAAAACTTTTAGGAAGGGGGTGTACATCTATAAGCCTAGTTGTTTTATGACATTGAATTAAATGATAGTTGTCGATTATTTTAGGTCCCAAACATATGTACATTACAAAATTTCCCTTTCATGTCTAAGGATCCCCCTCCCCCAGGGGGCGAGGGGGGATCTTTTGTCTTCTAAATTCTTCGCTTAGTTTTTCATTTGTTAATTGCAAATTTTTCCGTTCTAATGGATTTGATTGAAATTGTTGGGTTCTGGCCCCATTTGTACTCAAGGCCCCATGGTGGATGGCACCTGTTTTAGCTGTGGTGGTTAGGGTTTTTAGTGGGTTTCTCGCTCATCCTATCTCTTTATAAAGGTCACGCCTACTATCTTCTCAACATACCAACAAAAATACCATTTGAGTATTCAGTTCCACTTTCCTAGATTTACGATAGAGCGTTACAAAGAGTTTTGCAATCTCTAATCGATCTTCCTGTTAGAATGTATTTTTCTAAGATTGATCCTGTACTCCTCTTCTCCATGGTGGATTTGTGACTCATCGTCATCCGTGGTTTTTCTCGCATTGGGTTTTCACGTAAATTTTGGTGTTCTTCATTATTCTTGTTGTCGTTGTTTTACTTTTGATTATCTTGTTCATCCTAACATTTTCACAATTAGTTTGCTCTAATTTCCTAACAAGTGGTATCAGAACGAGGTTTAGGATGTCTTCAATCATGAAGGTTGATGTTCTGAAATTTGATGGAGAGATTAGTTTCAATCTCAAGAAGATGCATATGAGAGCGGTTCTCATTCAACATGGGTTGTGGAAGGTTCTCTCAAGACGTCGTACGAAACCTAGTACAATGACAGAAGAACAATAGATAGAACAGAAGAAGAAGAAGTGTGGTTATTTGACGGACGACGAATGGGAAGAACTGGAAGGGAAGACACTTTCGGCCACACAGTTGTGCTTGGCACCACATGTCTTGTGAGAGGTGCTTGATAAAACAACTGCAGTGGGTCATTGGGTTCGGCTAGAGGAATTCTACATAACGAAGAGTCTCACCAACAAGATCCAATTAAAGGAAAGGTTGTACACTTTCAAGATGGCAGAAGGTACTCCTATTGAAAAACATCTAAATGATTTTAATCTAATTATTGTTGATCTTAAAAGTTTAGATGTAAAAATTGAGGATGAGAATAAGGCTATATTGCTGATTGCCTCTTTGCCCTCCTCCTATAAACACTTCAAAAAAATTTTGTTGTATAGCAATAACGACACTTTATTTTTTGAGGATGTTAAGTCTAATTTACTATCCAAAGAAAATTTTGATCTTAAAGTGTTTTCTGATCACAAAATAGAAAGTTTATTTGTAAGAGGAAGATCCTCTGAAAAGGAGGGTACAAACAAGAGAAACTCCAAATCGAAGTCGAAAGGCCATAAATCTGGCAAATTCTGCAAATACTGCAGAAAGTCAGGGCATTTCGTCGTGGAATGTTACAAACTAAAGAATAAGAAGGAACAGGAAGAGAAGAGCAGTCAGTCTGCTGAAGCTACAGTTGTTAACCTTGGGTTAGATATTGATATCTTACTAGTTACCACAACTGACAACAGATGTGCTACTGAATGGGTTATGGATTCCGGCTGCACCTATCATATGTGTCCCCACAGGGACTGGTTGTCAACATATAAACCGCTAGATTTAGGACTCGTTCTCATGGCAATAACACCCGATGTAGTGTTGCAAGCATTGGCACTGTTTAGATCAAGACCGACGATGGTGTATTGAGGACTCTTTCCAATGTCCGTCACATTCCTGATCTAAAGCTCAACCGTATCTCACTTGACACCCTCGAATCCAACAAGTGCAAGTATTTCGCTGAAGGTGGAGTCCTGAAGATCTCCAAGAGTGTGTTGGTTCTTATGAAAGGAGTAAGACGTAAGAATCTCTACATACTCCGAGTTTCTGCAAAGACTGGCTCTGCTGCAGTCACCACTCCCTTATCCGAAGCAAATTCTACTCAATTGTCGCATGCTCGTTTAGGCCACATGATTGAGAAGGGAATGATAATTCTAAGTATGCAAGGTCTACTCGGCAACGAAGGCGCGGGAAAGCTTGATTTCTGCAGTCATTGTGTTTTTGGAAAACAAAAGAGAGTCAGTTTTTCTACTGCTACTCACCATACTAAGGATACCCTTGATTATATACATTCTGACTTATGGGGTCCGTCTAGAGTTCCTTCTAATGGAGGAAAACATCATATGCTGACACTTGTAGATGATTTTTCTTAAAGAGTCTGGATTTATTTTTTGAGGCAGAAAAAAAAGGTTTTCCCATGTTCACGAAATTCAAAGCCCTTGTAGAGAACCAGACTGGGAGAAAGATGAAGAAACCCAGGACTGACAATGGTCTTGAGTTCTGTGAGTCTGATTTCAATGAGTTTTGTGCCACTTAGGGTATCGCTAGACGCCGGACATAAGACCCTAATCAGAAAGTCTCAGCAAAATGGAGTTGCAGAACGTCTCAATCTGATTCTACTTGAAAGAGCTCGTTGTATGCTCTCCAACGCCAACTTGTGGCATCACCATGATTTCTGGGCGGAGGCTGTTTCAAGGACCTGTTATTTGGTGAATCATTCTCCACACTCCTCCATTGACGTCAAAATTTCAGAAAAAGTCTAGTCAGGTAATCCTATTGACTATTTCATTCTGCGAGTATTTGGATACTTTGCCTTTGCACATGTTAACAACGGGTAGTTAGCCCCTTGAGCTGTCAAGTGCATGTTCCTAGGTTATGCATCTAAATTTACGAGATACCGACTGTGGTGTCTTGACTCCAAGAAGGTCATTCAAAGTCAGGATATAACCTTCAATAAAACTGTTATGTTTTCACTTGGAAAAGAATCTGTTTCTACAGGCAATTAGAAAAGTGAGAAGGTGGAGTTTGAGATTCTAGCAGATGTCCCTCAAGATGGAGACACATTACCTCATTCTAGTAGTGAGGTCCAATCTGAAGAAGTCAATCCTAACATTCTAAGTCCAGAACTACAGGCCACAGATACTTACTCTGATGCTCGTGATAGGCCATGAAGAACCATCAGGAAGTCTGCATGTTACTCAGCTGATGATGATAATGGGCTGGTTGCTTGTGCACTAGCCGTTGCATAGGAGATTACCTAAAGATGTTGAAACTTCCTCGTATTCTAAAGCCATTTCCTATCCCAACTCCTCAAACTAGTTTATGGCTATGCAAGAAGAGATTAAGAGTCTGTACAAGAATGAGAGTTGGTAGTTATATGATCTGTCGAAAGATCATCGTGCTCTAACGGCCAAGTGAATCTACAAGCGAAATGAAGAGCATTCCTAAGCGTTGAAGATGCAAGGTGGAAAACGCGACTATTTGTTCGAGGCTGCAACCAGAAGGAATGTATTGACTTTAATGAAGTCTTTTCTTTTGTAGTACGTCATACCTCCATTAGAGTGTTGCTTGCTTTTGTTGCTCTATTTGGCTTGGAGTTGGAGCAACTTGATCTCAAAACCGCGTTCCTTCATTGTGAGCTGGAGGAGGAGATTTATATGAGGCAACCCGAAGGATTTGTTGTTCCTGGCAAGGAACATAGTGTGTGTTGACTAATTAAGTCCTTGTATGGACTTAAGCAAGCCCTCAGATAGTAATACAAATGATTTGATGCATTTATGATAGGGCAAGGCTATACACGATGTCACTACGACAATTGCGTATATTTTCAACAATCTGGTGGTTCTTTCATTTATCTGCTGCTGTATCTTGACGATATGCTCATTGCTTCCAAGGATAAGTCCTTGATCGATAAGTTGAAATCTCAACTTAGTGATGAGTTTGAGATGAAGGATCTAAGCACAGCCAAGAAGATACTTGGCATGGAGATTCACAGGGATCGAAAGGCCAGCAAACTATACCTATCTCAAAGGAAGTACCTTGAGAAAGTCCTTGATAGGTTCAATATAAATAACTGTAAATCAGTATCCAATCCTCTAGCCGCATATTTCAAGTTTTCAGCCGAGTCTTGTCCTAAATCTGAAGAGGAGATGGAGAGTGTGTCTCACATTCCCTATTCTAGTGTAGTTAGAAGTCTCATGTATACTATGGTGTGCACTAGACCTAACTTACCCAATACGATTAGCGAGGTGCGCCACTATATGCACAATCCTGTTAAGGATTATTGGGAGGCTGTCAAATGGATCCTTTGCTATGTAAAGGGTTCTCTTAACAGATGTTTGGTGTTTCACAAATCCAAGACTGCAACCTATGATGTTGCAGGTTTCATTGATTCTGATTACAGCAGAGATCTTGATCGTAGGCGCTCTATTTCTGGCTATATTTTCACCGCGTGTGTGGGTGCAATGTCATGAAAGGCATCGCTACAGTCTATTGTAGCTTTATCCACTACTAAGGCTGAATATATCGCTGCAACTAAGGGTGTCAAAGAAGCAAGATGGTTGAGAGGCCTTATTACTGAGCTTGGAGTTTCATAAGGTGTCACTATTGTATTTTCAGATAGCCAGAGTGCTATTCATCTCACCAAAATTGATGCCTACCATTTGAAGACCAAACATATCATTAGAAGTACCACTTCATTAGAGATACTATTGTTGCAGAAGACATTACGGTAAAGAAAGTTCATACCTCGGAGAATCCTGTAGATATGCTCACCAGGTCTCTTTTTATTGCTAAGTTCTAGCATTGCCTGGACTTAGTTGACATTCAGTGCCTTTGATTACCCTTCGGGGTCCCTTAGATGGTGTGGTTGTCCCAGAGTTGGTGAAAATTGGTCCAGGTAGAGATTTTGTTGGGGTTTGGCCCAATTTGCACTCCACGACCCATGGTGGACGACGGCTATTTAGCTGTAGCGGTCAGGGTTTCTAGCGGGTTCCTCGCTCATCCTACCCCTCTATAAAGGGCACGCCTCCTACCTTCTCAACACACCAACAAAAATACCATTCGAATATTCAATTCCACTTTCCTAGCTTTGTGAAAGAGCATTATAGAGAGTTTTGTAATCTCTAATCGATCTTCTTGTTAGAATATATCATTCTAAGATCGATCTTATACTCATCTTCTCTATTGGATTTTTGACTCATCGTCATCCGTGGTTTTTCCTGCATTGGGTTTCCACGTAAATCTTGGTGTTCTTTATTGTTCTTGTTATCGTTGTTTTACTTTTGATTATCATTATTCATCCTAACGTTTCTGCAATTAGTTTACTTTAATTTCCGAGTAGAAATAATGAAAAATGAGAATATTTTATAACATGATAATATATGTGATAAAATGTGGACTTATATCTATGTCCATGTAGTTGCTTTCTAGAGAAGGGCTGCCAAATTGTTGTATAACTAATTACCTTTCCCAAAAAAAAAGGTATAGTCTCTTTCTTCTTACGCATTGTTTAATTTGTTTGGTTCTATTTGCATTGTTATCTATCAAACAAGAAGTTTGTAATCGGTCAATTGAGCCTTACGGCCTTATTTTGCTGGTTTATATTGCAGACTCAAACAAGAATATGGCTTGGAGAAGTTTTACGGAAGAGATTTAATGAACAGGAGCACATCGGTGATTTACTTGCAAATGGAGAATCGCTGGATGATATTTTTCTCGTTTCTCTCATATTAGCTCATTGTTGTTTGACTCTTGCCCATTATGCTTTACTGTCCTATGATAACTAATGTTTTTTCAATGCCTTGGTGAGTCTTGAGTGGAATTAGACACGGGATAATAGGAATATAATATCACTCTTAGTGGTTCCACATTTTGTAGGAATATCACTCTTATCTTTTTGATGATTTCAATACTAAGTTATAGCTAGTGACCCATGAGGTCATGTTGCTCCATTAGTCAACTTCCGTAAGGGACAAATGACAGATTTGTTCATGAATTCATTCAAAAAAGGAATTGTATTCTTCCCCCCCCCCAAAAAAAAAATTTATTCTTAGTATTAGTGTTTCAACCATTTAGGTTATAGAAGTTAGTGCTGTGACGTGGATTTGTCGTAAGTCCTTGATTTTAGTTTATAGGTTGTTAGTTTGTACTTTCTTCTCTATTTAAGTTTATAGTTAGATATGAACTGTAGGAAGTGGCCAGTCATCTTTAGAGACTCCTAAATTTTGGTGTGTGTAGTGCTTGTCTGCAGGATATGCAGGGTCATCTAATTCTGAGTACTTTGACTCTTATCCCGCTATCGAGATTAGTTTGGAAAAGGCAATCTGAGTAGCTCTCATTCGTCCTTGATGTACATGCTTGGAATTGCTTTATTCAGGGATGAACATATGTGCATTGATGGCATTGTTCAAGTTGTCCAACTGTGTATTTGAATGAGCTCATTTGCTTTTCTCTTTTCTTAGGTATGCTGTGATAAAACTTATTTGGCCTTGTGATACTTTCTTTCGATGCATTTGCAAGGAAAGTTCATTGACCATTTATATTGGATTTTACTCTGAATGGACAGGATTGTTTTCCTTTTTTTGTGGTGGGGAGGGGAGGGGGGGTTGTACTCTGCTTTGTTTATAAATCATGATTTTGCATATCAACTGAAGCATTAGAAATTGCTTTGTGGAAGTGGAAGCTTGATCTGGTCAAATTATATGGTTATAACTTATAAGTGGGTGGTACATCTTTCACTAATCATTAGTTCAATTGGTGCCTTGGATATATCCATGCCATCTAATAGCATTCCTTGCCTATTTTTACTAGAAGAAGATTATCTGTGCCCTTTTGAAAACTTTTATCAATATCCCGAATGTGCTATTAAGGTAGCTCCAATTGAGTGCTTCTAGCTTAACAATTAAATTGGATTTCCAAGGACTATAATGGACCGCGTTCTGATATCTTTAGTAAGTTAAACAAGAACCAGCAGGGACCACTACAATAATTGTCGTGCATGTATATGTTGGTTTTCTTTCTAAAATTTATTTGATTGATGGGAAATTTTTTTTTCTTTGCATGGTTTTACAGGTTTGAAGTGTCTGAAGTAATATCTAAAATGTTTCCAACCCCTACTTCAGATGCAGATCACTTAAAAGTGACTGATCAGATATCTATTGCCTCAAGCGAGGATAATCTTGACTCATTTTAAAGGTAAGTTAGGTAACCTTTGCACCTGGTGGTGGCATTTTACTTAATTTGAAATCCTGAAAATGGTTTCCTTTTGATGTCGTTATCACCTCAGTTTGTATATAATACCATGAATTAACCCCATTCTCTCTTCAGAGGATATCAAAGAGAGGTAGTTTGTACCATTTAGTGAAGAGAGAAAGATGAATAATTCCACTTATGAGAATGAGAACTTCCTTCAATGAACTACTATGTTGCTATCGGCATAAGTGACTATGAAAATGGCCATTATGTGGAGTATCTGAGTTCCCTAGCGGGAGGCAAAAGTTGGGATTCAAGATTTGCATTAATTTGCCTGCTTCTTTGCTCATTAGTTTCTTTTTTTAATCCTTGTTCTTTTCGTTTAAAATTTTTAATGCAGTTGTGCAAATATCTGGGCTTGGATGGCATTGATATCTTCAGTCCCTCTGAAGTTTTTGAAAAGCTGAATGAGCGAAAAGTATTAGGATACTACCCTGATTTAAGCCATATTATTAGGCTACTAGCTTGATTTGAGCAATATTGTATTTTTCGAAATTGAGAAGTTGTACATATTTAGCATTCTATTTTTGTATAGGTAGAAGATCATGGCATTGTGTAAACGAAGCTTTGTGTATATATACAATTACATGGCCAAGGGAGTGAAAGAGACACACAGAAATTTCTCCCAATATTCAATTGTGTCTTTACATGGTATCAGAGTCTAAACAACAAAGAGTGGTACTTTAATCTTGCTATACTCAGCAAATGGCAGAGAACCAAGAAAAACAGACTGCCTTCAGTTACAATGACCCACAGTCTTCGTATTACCTTAATAGCTCCAATCATCCCAGATACATCATCAGCCCCGTGATCCTCAATGGAGACAATTACGGAAATTGGTCACGACTGGTAATTAATGTCCTCAAATCTAAAAATAAACTTGGATTTGTGGATGGAACTCTAGTAAAACCTGCAAGCACAGCCCCAGAGATTCATGCCTATGAAAAGTGCAACTCAATAGTCACAACCTGGTTATATAACGTCATAGACAAAGGTCTACGTAGTTCTGTTGCGTATGCAAACATAGCCAGAGCGCTTTGGATTGATCACGAAGAGAGATACTCACAAGCCAACTGAATTCGGGTCCATCAACTGAAAAGGGAGATATCCTTGGTTGGACAGGATAATCTCTCAGTGACTGAATATTTTACAACATTGAAATCTCTCTGGGATGAACTTGGGACATACCAGATGATGCCAGCCTGCACATGCGAGTGTAAGTGTGGGAAGGGAATGGCTTTCATACTTGAACAGGAAAGGGTCCATCAGTTCCTGATGGGACTCGATCACAAGAAATACAATACCGTGAGATCCAGTATCTTGTGACAAGACCCGTTGCCAAACTTGAACAAAGCGTATACCGTGATTGTGCGTGAAGAACGACAGTTGCAAGTCACCTAATTCGCTAAGCCAAGACCTGTCATGGAGGAGCAGCCTTCAAAGCCATGCAGCACAACTGTCTAGGACAGAATCGTCCCAAGTGTTCATACTACCAGAAAGTGGGACACGAGCGACCCCAATGTTACAAGCTGATCGGGTACCCTGCGAATTGGGGAAATCGGTGCTCCAATCGACAAGTCTCTGGCACTGGGTATGGTAGTGGCTCAGGGAACAGTAGATCATCGAACCCCAAGAATTGGGGCACCGACGATAAGAACTGAGGGATAGAATCGGGCGGTAGGATGACGATGGCGGGCACGGGAGGAGGCATCAGTCGCGGCGACAGTTTGAATTACATGACCAGAGCACCGGATCTAGGTTTTAGTGGGCTGAGCGCGGAGAATTTTGGCGACAACCATGGAGGAGAAAAGACACAGGGGCCGAGAAATGAGATAGGGTTCGCTGGATTCATAGCTTCACAGGTAGATCAATTATTTGCCCTTTTTAACGAAAGGCAAAGTCAAGAAAATGAGGATAAAATGTGTGGTAAGTGTTTTCATACTCTTCCTATGCAGTGGATCCTAGATTCGACTGCTCTCATCACATGACATCAAATTTTGCTGCTCTTACTAATGTCCATAACCTTTCAGTGTCTATCATTATTTCCCAACCGGATGGACAACAAGTAAAAGTCGAGCAGGCTGGTATGGTTAAACTTGGCCCCAGAATGTGGTTAAACGATATGCTATATACTCCAACATTTAAATGCAATCTTGTTTCAGCACAGAAATTAGCTGGAGACAAAAACTGTGTTGTCTCTTACGGACCTGACTTTTGTATTATACAGGACCCACCTCAAAGACGCTGATTAAAGCAGGTGATCTAGGGAATGGGGTGTATTATTTGAGGGATATGCATGGTGGATTAGCCTTTACAGCAACCAAGAACACAGGTCATGTCAAATGGCATCAACAGTTGAGACACCCCTCGTATGGTAGTTTAGTTTCATTATCCACAAGTTGTGATTTTAAGTTGAATAAAGATTTTTTTGATTGTTGTGATGTGTGTCATTGGGCAAAACAGACAAGAAATAGCTTCCCTTTGAGTGAAACTAGAGCAAGTAAACCTTTTGATTTGATACATTGTGACTTGTGGGGGAATTACCATACCTCGTCTTTCTCTAGTTGTCATTATTTTGTATGCATTGTGGATGACTTTAGTCGTGCCACTTGGGTTTACCTGCTTAGAGAAAAATCAAAGGCTTGTGAATGTATTGTGCAGTTTTGTTGCATGGTCAAAACGCAGTGTGGGACACCTATTAAAAGAGTATGGAGTGATAATGACACAGAATTTACCAAAGGGCAATTACAAGAATATTTTCTTAAATGGGGAATGCTTCATGAAACCTCATGTGTTGATACACCTCAGCAAAATGGGCGAGTTGAATGAAAAAATTATCATCTCCTTAATATGGCTCGAGCCCTTTTGTTTCAAGCAACTTTGCCTATTCGATTTTGGGAAAATGTGTCCCGACAGCTGCATACCTCTATTGCAGAAAAAAAGTTTTAATATTTATAAACTCCAAGTGCAAGGTGTATCGTTCAGTACTTGGGGTGTCGTCTGCAAGAAATTGTATTTCCAATTACCAAGGCTAACTAAAGCATCTTGAGCTAGGCGAAATCAAAGGAAAACAAACGGTAACCTAAACTACGCTAACAAACATAGAAAAAGCGACTTGGAGCTGTGATTTGACCAATGAATGAACCAACTAATCGAGACGAGTCCTAACCTACCCAAACTACATCACGAACTAGAGATGATCTGTTGCACCATCAAAGATCACCCAAGCCCTCTCTCAAGAGTCATGAGCTAGTCTAATTAACCCAACCGCCTATTTTCATGGGGTTAGCCCAATTAGACCACAAAACTAGCAACTCCGGACCTAGCTTGATTCGGGTACTATTTTCATGTCGCGAACTCGGCTATTCCCTCTCTCACACTAGCTAATTGACCTCACCTCTCAGTATAAGTCAATCGCCCAAAAATATGGATGAAAGCTCTCTCAAGCATTTCATTCGAACACTTGGCGGGTATGAAGGAAAACTCTAAGTTCTAGGCATAGATTGAGTATGGTTAGGCCAAATACAAGACTAATTAACCATCAAGAGGCTAATCACAATCCAAGCCAACACAATTTATGCACTAAACATCACAAACACAACAAAACCTAAACTAGCAAACAAGAACATAAACTTGAAGAACAAAACAAAGAGAATGAAATAAAACAAATCGAAACAACTAAATAATATGAATCAACAATGAAAACTAAACATAAAAACCAAGCAAAACAAATACAAGAATTAAAACAAACAAAACAAAAACAAGAACAACATATAAACTAAAGAAATAAAAGGGGGGAAAACTTAGCTTTGAATTGATGAAGGAACTTGAAATCCAAAGGTTGAATCCAATATTACAATCTTTAATCCTAAACTAACCCTCCTCTTGAGGTTTTATTTGTTAAAAACTTAACCTAAACTACACTAAGAATCGCCCCAGGAGAAGCCCGAACGACCCCCTCAAAAACTGGCTGAAAAGGGCTTTTATCGCGAAACTGGACCCGACGCACGACCGTCACGGCCAGCTGTGCGCCGCCACGCACGGCTGTGCGCCTGGCTATCCTGGCCGTGCGTGGCTTCGGCCACCGGTGGACGGTCGTGCATCCCTGCAGGACGGCCGTGCACTGCTGTTTTCTGCTGTTTTTCGCCGGTTTGTCCATCTTCGCTCCTTTTCGCGACGTTTGCTTGATTTGGCATTATTTCCTGCAAATATAAATAAAACAAGGTAAAATCTTAAAGATTAAGTTATTATACGAGCAAAAAATGGGTGAAAGAGGCATGTAAAATAGGGCACTTTATCGCCTAACAAATACCCACATACCTAGCTTTTGCTCGTCCTCGAGCAAAACAAAGGAAAAATTAAGTTAAGAACATAACTCATTTTCGTAGGAATCACGATTGCATTTAGCGTATGCAACAAGCTCTTTAAACCCCTTGGTTACCCCAAGTGGACGAGTAAGGTCTCGTGAGGGTTTGCAGAAGATATACCCACAAAATCTCAAAAGGGAAAGACAAGGAAAAGAGAAACAAAAATCGAAAAATAAAAAATGACAAAACACAATATATTCATCGAGATAAACTGTACACGTTCGGATCAACCAAAACCCCCTAGTAACTCAAGTATCAGTCTGTATACAAGCATTATATGCATTTCAGGACGCATCATCCCAAAGAATGGTATCTAGACATCAGCTTTTTAGCCCACGATGCATGAAAATATTGAATCCACCCTGGTGTCTGGTGTGCAAGAGTATCATCGCCTAAAACTTGGCCTACTAAAATCAAACTCAATCCCACGCAACTGAGACAAGCTACCTTTTTGAATGGCTAGCATGGAAAGCAAGCTTCACCAGTAGCAGTAT
>NCQV01001522.1:0-12788 GCA_002740545.1 Lophocereus schottii | reverse complement strand
AAAAAAAAAAAAAAAAAAATTGACTTCTCAGTGTTAAAGGAACTCCATTGCAAATTAAATACAAATTATCTAACGCCTGTATTTGTAATATATATTGTTTCAAGAATTCACTCATTCTAGCTAAAAGTATAAGGCAAGACATTATTCTCAGCCTTCCTTTTATTGCTTAAATATATCCCTTCAGGGTAAATCAAGATGGTATTCATACCAATATTATGAAACTTGAAGATAAAAAACTTCAAGAACTAATGTTTTCCCTTTGAATTCATGATAATTCCGAGGAAGCCCTTTATGAAATTCAAACATCTTACTCCAATTATTCTGATTCCTCACATGAAGAAGTTACACTCTGTCCTAATAATTGTAGTATTATCGCAAAAGATCAATCTCAAGAAGAACTTCCTTTCGATATTGTTGAAAAGATTGAGGAACCAGACATAAAAACTCAATGCTTCCATAAGCTTAAAAATTTATGACTCAAAGATGAAGTTACTGAATCAAGAATACAACCATTTGGCCTAAAACAAGTACTGGAAACCAATGAAGGATAAGGGTCAAATCTCCCAAAACCAGTAACAGTAAAAGAATTAAAACAAGAAATCAATCAACTCAAAACCGAATTTAAAGAATTAAGAAATCTGATTAAAACACAAAATTTCCTAGATGAATCAAATTCAATCCTGATTTCTCAAATTCAAGACCTCGAAAATCGAGTTTCTTCAAAATCTCCTAGTCAATTTCCTGCATCTTCTTCTAAATTAAGTTCAGATGACCAAAATCATGAAACATTCTTTTCAGTTATTAATCATAATGATTTTCAAAAATGATATGTTTCTATTACTATTATAGACAAAAATTTCAAACTCCAATCTATCGCTCTACTAGACAGTGGTGTGGATATGAATTGCATTCAAGAAGGCTTAATTCTTTCAAAATATTTTGAAAAAACCAAAGACAAAACATGACTAGTGCTACCAGATCTAAGCTTCAAATTAATTACAAGCTTTTAAATGCTTATGTTTGTAACAAGGAATAGTATTTCAAAGACGTTTTTATACTTGTCAAAAATTTAAAACAATAAGGTATTATTGGAACTTCCTTTCTTACTCAAATATAACCTTTTATGGTTGATTCCAAAGGAATTTATTTAAATATTCAAGGAAAAGAAATTAAATTGGAATTTGCTTCGCCTATGAAAAATAAGGATATTGCAGCTTTTTAAGAAGCCTCTATCTCAAAAATCATTTCTGCTAACGAAAACAAATGGCTTTTCTGAAAATAGAAATTATTCGAGCTAGTATTGAAGAACAATTTGTTATACCAAACATGCAACAAAAATTCAAAAATTAAAGGAATTATTTGGAGAATATATCTGTACTGATATCCCAAATGCCTTTTAGGATAGAAAGTAACATATGCGAGAATTATCATATGAAAAAGATTTTGATGAAAGAAATATTCCAACAAAAATACGTCATATTCAAATGCATAAAGAACTTTTAGAATTTTGCAAAAAGGAAATTCAATCTTTGTTAGACAAAAGACTCATTTGGCCCTCCAAATCTCCTGGAGTTGTGTAACCTTCTATGTCTATAAACAAGCCGAAAAGGAATGTGGCATTCCTAGACTACCCATAAATTACAAACCTCTCAACAAAGTTTTTCAATAGATAAGATATCCACTTCCTAATAAAAAGGATTTATTACAAAGATTATATGATGCAAAAATATTTTCAAATTTTGATATGGAATCTGGTTTCTAGCAAATTCAAGTTACTGAAAAAGATAGGCATAGAATCACATTTACAGTCCCATTTGGTCATTACGAATGGAATGTGATGCCATTTGAACTTAAAGAATGCTCTTTCTAAATTTAACATATTATCTAATTTATTCAACGAGTTATTCCAGATGCACACACCTGTTCCGCCAAGAACATTGACTCTTCTACAGTCAACAATCCTACTCCTATAATTTTATAGAATATCACACTCCATTGTCACCTACTTGCATTCAAGACCACTAGTGCAGCATATTACGCAAATATTCAACACTTTATGACCACTAGGGACAGTATACAACAACGCCCCTTGGAAATCCGACAAGCAAGCATGCAATAATAAAAATCAAGAGGCACCTGTCAAGTTTTAACAAGCCTGGCTGTCATCAACCGGTCAAAAAATAATCATCTATAACTGTTCAAAATCAGTTTACTATTCAAGGCGCTTCAATAATTTTATCTTTTTATTGTTTAGATGTCGGAAATATTAACGTGTTACTGTGTTAAAAGATATCTTGTACTGTATATTTTACTTTTTGAGCCTATATAAAGGCTTCGCAGTTATATTTCAAAGGCACAACTTACCTGCCTCATTTCCTTGTATCATTTCCTTCCCCAGTTTCTTTCTTCTCTTATCCTTTCTGTCTCGTTGTCAGATATCTGCAGAATTCCATCAATAGTAAGTTTTATTCAATCAATTCATTGAACTGCTTCACTATTCATTCGTTCGTCCCTAAATTCATTTAAAGTTACTATTCATGCACTATTTAGCACTGTTCATGTTGAATTAGTTTTTAAAATTACTATTCATTCAACTATTTATATTTGTAAAGTTTATCATTTCGTTAGTTATTTACTAATCAAGCTTTATCTTTAATTAATTACGTTTTACTTTTAATTAATCATATTTTGCAATTTATTTGAAATTTAAAATCCAGACTTCACTATGAAACCTTACTAATTGTTTAGGATTTGGATCAAGACGTTGCTTGAGGATTCCTCTAAACCCCCTATTTGACGCATATGTTTCAATTATCATGAATACATGGATTTGGTATGTCAAGACATGGGAGTGACTTAACCTTACTCTTAATTTATTTGACTAGTTTAGTGTGCTTTTGAGAACATGCAGGAGGATTTTTTTTGGGTCTTTGAAATAATAGTTTGTAAATTTCTCAAAATTTAAGCAAAATCTGCAATTGAGATAACCACCAATCTTGATTTTTATCTTTGATTTCATCTATAAATTTATCTCCAAATTCAATGGATCATTGAATAGGTTTAATAGTTCCATTAAAAATGTCATGACTTAAACATTGAATTTTTGTTTGGCATAATTTTATTTGTAGAGCAGAAACAGCTAAACCATTTCTTTTAATGACATTGGAAAATGTTTTCAGATGCTGGAAATGTTGGTCCAAAGTTGTTGAACAAATAAGAACATCATCGACGTGAACTATTGAAAATTCAAAATAATCATTGAGTATATCATTCATAACATGTTGAAATTTAGAAAAATTATTTTTGAGTCCAAATGACATCACATTCCATTCGCAGTGTCCAAATGAGACTGTGAATGCAGTTTTATACCTATCTTTTTTAGCAATTTGGATTTACCAGAAGCTGAATTTCATATCAAAATTTGAAAATATTTTTTCATCATATAATCTTCTTGATAAATCTTTTTTTTGGGAATTTGATATCTTATCCATTGAAGAACTTTGTTAAGAGGTTTGTCATTTATGACTAATCTAGAAACACCATGTTCTTTTTCTACTTGATTGTAGACATAGAAGGCTGCATAACTCCAAGGAGATTTGGAGGGTCTAGCAAGTCTTTTGTTTAACAAAGATAGAATTTCCTTTTTGCAAAACACTAAAAGCTCTTTATTCATTTGAATAGAGCGTGCTTTTGTTAGAATATTTCTTTCATCAACATCTTTTTCATATGATAATTCTACCGTATGTTGCTATCTTAAAAGGCATTTGGGATATTAGCATAGACATATTCTTTAAATAAGTTCTTTAATTTTTGAATTTTCTGTTGAATTTTTAGCATACCAAGTTGTTCTTCAATGATGGCTTGAATACTTTCTGTTTGGAGAAAAACTATTTGTTTTTCGTTAGCAGAAATCATTTTTGAGATTGAGGCTTCTTGAAGAGCTGCAATGTCCTTATGTTTCATAGGAGAAGCAAATTCAAATTAGTTTTTTTTCCAAGAATATTTGAATAAATTCATTTGGAATTGACGATAAAAGGGTATATTCAAGTCAGAAAGGAAGTTCTAAGAATAACTTGTCGTTTGAGATTTTTGACAAGTATAAAAACATTTTTGAAACAATATTCATTGTTGCAAACATAACCATTTGAAAGCTTGTAACTAATTTGAAGTTTAGATCCGATAGCATTAGTCATTATGTCTTTGGTTTTTTTAAAATATTTTGTAGGAATTAAGCCTTCTTGAATGCAATTGATATCGGCATTGCTGTCTAGTGGAGCGATGGAATGGAGTTTGAAATCTTGGACCATAATGGTAATAGTAACATACCTTTTTTGAAAGCAATTCGATTAATGATTGAAAGGAATGACTCATGATGTTCATTATCTGGACTTAATTTAGGAGAGGATGGTGGAGATTGATTAGGAGGTTTTGAAGACCCGAATGAAGTGACTCGATTTTGAAGGTCTTGAATTCGATAAATAAGGATTGAATTTGATTCCTCAAGGAGATTTTGTGTTCTAATCTAGGTTCTTAATTCTTTAAATTCGGCTTTGGGGTGATCTACTTCTTATTTTAATTCTTTGATTGTCACTGGTTCTGAGAGGCTTGATCCTTGTCCTTTAGGTTTCTAGTGCTTGCTTTAGGTAAAAGGTTGTATTCTTGATTCGTTGACTTTATTTCTGGTTCTTCAATCTTTTCAATGATGTCGAAGAGGAGTTTTTATTGAAATTGATATTTTGTGATAACATTGCAATTATTAGGACAAAGAGTAACTTTTTTATCCGATGAGTTAGAATGACTGGAATCAGATGTTTGGATTTCACAAAGGACTTCCTCGGAGTTGTCATAGATTAAAAGGGAAAGCATTATTTCTTGAATTTTTTATCTTTAATTTTCACAATATTGGTATGAATACCATCTTGATTTACCTCAAAAGGATAGATTTGAGTAAAAGGAATGCTAAGAATAATATCTTGCCTTATACCTTTAACTCTAACACAAAATTCTTTATTACAAATATAAGCGTTAGATAATTTGCATTTAATATGCAATGGAGTTCTATTAACATGGAGAAGTTGTTCTTTTGTTTTTTTTTTTCATAATATTAGGATGAAATTAATTCTCCCTTAATACAGTTTTGGTCTGCGCCACTCTCAAGGAGTGCTATTGTTTGTAACTCAAAATTATCTTGAATTTTTAAAGTAATGTAAATATACCATTTTTTGAAATTAATTTGATTGATGATTGACAAGGATTTGTAGTTACAATATGATTTTCTTTGATTTATGCTTTGAGAAATATATAAGTGTTTTGATTGAGTAGGGATAACTTTGAATATTTTCTTTTGAATTTTAGGTTATTTACTTCTAATTTTTTTCTTTTTATTGGCCATATGCCCTTTTTTATCGTATTTAAGGCACATCATTTTTCTGGATATTTTCTGTTTTGAATTTGACTTTTCAATTTCTAAAACAACTGTTTTTAAATTTCTTTTATGATAAATGGTGCTCTTACTTTTGGAAGTTTTTTAGAATTATTTTTGATAATTCAAATAAGATTTGATTTATCTGAGGAACATGGTTTTGGATCTGAATTCATAGGTTCATTATTATAGGATGATTTATAAATACAAAGTACTTGTTTGGTGGTAAGGGTTTTTCTAATTTATCAGAAGCATGGAAAATTTTCTGAAATAATTCAATTTCTTTTTTTATTGTTGTTTCCTAAGTTTACTATGGGAATTAAGGAATTTCTTTAATGGGTATGCTAAAAGGATTGAATAAAGGTGGAGAGTTAATATGAGGAATTTTCTTAATTCTAAAGAATTCTGATGAATAACTGTTAGAATTTTCTACTACTTGAGTTTTATTGAAATTATCTTCAATGGTTTGAATTTGAATTATCTGAAATGCTAGATTTAGAATCTAAGCTTTTAGGTTGATTGCTGCAGGATAGTTTATCCGTGCAAAGTATTTCTTTTGAAGGAGAATTTTCAAAAGTATTTTGCACTTCTTGCTTTGAAGTGGGAGATGAAGGATGTGCAGAAATAAATGTTTCTTTTCTGAAAAGACTATGCCATAGGTTTCGCTTAGTAGCGCATAAGAATTTATTGTAATTAGGAATGGAAAATTGATGTTTTGAAAGAAAGTTATTTAGCCAGTCAAAGAAAGGAATATTTTCTTTGATTTTAGTTAATTGAGTATAATAAATAGTTTCCAATAATTGGGGCATATGGTTTTTACCATTCTCTATATGGCCGATTATAATCTTGACGAAATTCTTTATTAAGATAAATTCTATTAATTTGAAATTCGATTTTGTTTGTTTCAAAAGGAATTTTTTTCTAAAAGTTTGATTAGTAGAAGATATTGGCTTAATGGGTTGAGAGAAATCATTTTACTTGAAATAGTTTCCATTTGAATCTAAATCCTCATTAATCATTATTCTTGAATGTAAAAGAGAGCTAGATGAGGATGAAGATGTCATGATAATAAGATGATTAGTCTCAAAACAATTAATTAAATTTAAAAAATTAATCAACACGAGATAACAAACATGCTTATTGCAGACAAAGACATGCTAGGTATCTAACAAAGTATTGCGGGACCACACCGGCACCACCTCCATTCCAACTCTTTACTGCTGGGACCACAAATCACTAGGCTGACAAACGGACTTACCAGGGCACTCTAAGGACTCATAGAGCCTGATCAATGCTGCTAACCAACACAGTTTTCATATCAGATAAGCAACTTATCTACATCTTTAATGAGAACATTTATATGTCATTNNNGATTAATTAATCTTTTTAGGCTAATTGATTAATCCTTCGACTAATATAAGGAATTTAGCCTAGATACATAATGATAAGGTAAAGCAAAAACTTAATTAAGAGATTAACAGACACTTGATTAACACTTGACTGGACACTTGTCTACTTGACTGGACGCTTGACAAATTTGACTAAATACTTGACTCTGATACCGATTGGGGACAGGACCGAGTAAATTTTTTAATTTTTAAATTAATTGTAAAACGTGATTAATTAATAATAAAACAAGATTAATTAATTGTTAAGCTTGATTAACAATTTATTAAACCAATAATAATAAACAAAGTTTACGAATATGAATAGTAAAATGAACAGCGCAAAACTTGAGAAGTTAATTCGGCATGAATAGTGCTTGCTAGTGCATGAATAGTCTTGCTAGTGCATGAATAGTGCATGAACAGTAACTTCAAATGAATTCACAAATAAAAAGCATAAATAGTAAAATTACACAGTTGATTGATTGAATAAAACTTACTATTGATTGAATTTTGCGAATGAATTTACAACACGATGGAAGCAAGCTAAGAAAGGAGAGGATAAGTAGGAAAACAAAAAGAGGCAGATAAGGTCTGCTAAGTTCTGCCCTTTCGCTTGCAACTTTGAAGCATTTATATAGACTCAAAAAGTAAAATATACAGTACAATATATTTATTGAAACAGTGAAATGATAATATTTAAGACACTTGAATAGTAAGAGATAAAATTATTGAAGCATCTTGAATAGTGAATTGATCTTGAACAGTTATAGGTGGTTATTTTTGAGTGGTTGATGACTGTTAAGCTTGTTAAGACTCGACAACTGCTGCTCTATTTTTTATTCCTGTTTGCTTGAATGTTGAAAATTCAGGGGCATTATTGTATAGTGTCCCCTTGTGATACCCACTGGTTACATTCAAAGGATCTGTTTTCATAAGCAATTTATCACATATTATTGGTAGTCCCTTGATCAGTGTATCATCCAATTTATTCAACAGTTTATTCCTAATGCACATATATGTTCAGCGGATGAACACTGGTTCTTCTACTTCCATAAATCATATTAGTATAATTTTACTCAGTATCAAACTTCATTACCACCACTTTGCATTCAAGACCATAAGTGCAACATATAACGAGAATATTCAAGACTCTTCAACCACTAGAGGACACTATACAGCAGCGCCCTAGATTTTCAACATTCAAGCACACAGTAATAAAAATCAAGTAGCAGTTGTCGAACTTTAACAAGCTTGCCAGACGTTAGCCATTCAAAAATGTTTGCGTATAACTGTTCAAGATCAGTTCGCTATTCAAGATGCTTCAGTAGTTTTATATGTTTGCTATTCAAATGTCAGAATTATTATTACGTTACTATTTCCATAAATATCTTGTATTGTATATTTTATTTTTTGAGCCTAAATAAAGGCTTCAAAGTTGTATCGCAATAGCAGAACTTATCAGAGCTTATCTGCCTCTTTTCGTACTCCTACTTATCCTTTCCTTTCTTAGCCTACTTCCATCCTGTTGTAAATTCGTCCGCAGAATTCAATCAATAGTAAGTTTTCATTCAATAAATTCACTATGTAATTTTACCATTCATGATTTTCGTTCATAAATTCATTAGACTATTTATACACTATTTACCAACTGTGCAAACGTTATTCATGCCGAATTAATTTTTCAAGTTTTACACTATTCATTTCACAGTTCATATTCGTAAAACTTTATTTATGATCATTGTCTTAATCAATTGCTAATCAAGCTTAACTCTTAATTAATCATGTTTTATAATTAATTTCAAAATTAAAAGTTGTAATCGGTCATCTCCCCAACTGGTATCAGAGTCAAGTGTTTAGTCAAATTTGCCAAGTGTCCAGCCAAGAGTAGACAATTGCCTACTCAAGCATTAATTATGTGTCTGTTAATCCCTTAATTAAGTTTTTACTTAACCTTACCGTTATGCATCTAGGTTAAATCTCTGAGATTAGTTAAAGGACTAATCAATTAGCATACGCACATTATTTAACTCTTAATGACATATAAATATCCTCATTAAAGACTTAGATAAGTTGGTTATCTAAGATGGAAGCTATGTTGGTCAGCAGTGCTGGTCAGCCTCTACGAGTCCTTACAACGCCCCTGACAAGTCCGTTGGTCAGCCTAGTGATTAGTAGTCCCGACAGTAAAGGGTTAGAATGGAGGCGGTCCCGGTGTGGTCCCGTGGTGCATTGTTAGGTACCTAGCAAGTCTTTGTCTGCAATAAGCATATTTGTATGTTATTTCGTGTTGATTAATTTTTTTAATTTAATTAATTATCCTGGGACTAATCATCGTATCATCATGACATCATCATCATTTAGCTCTCTTTTACATTCAAGCATAATTCCTAATGAAAGTTTGCATTCAAGCAGAAAAATGTTTCAAACAAAATGATTTTTCTGTACTTCTTAAATCAACCTCTTCTACTAATAAAATCTTTTAATTTAATAGCATTTGTCTTAATAAAGAATTCTATCCAGATTATAATCGGTCATAACGAGACTGGTTCTTTTCTCATTTTTCTAAAGATACGCAGCAATTATTCAAAACTATTTATTATATTTAATTAGCCAAAATCAAGCAAAATATACCTTTCTTTGATTGACTAAATAACTTTCTTTCATAAAATCAACTTTCTGTTCCTAATTACAATAAATTCAATTGTGTCATTAAGCAAAACTTATGGCATAATCTTCTCATCAAAGAAATAATTGGTTCTAATAATCCTTCGTCTTCCTCTCCAAAGCAAGAAGCTCAAAATACTTTTGAAAATTCTCCTTCAAAAGAAGTACTTTGCGCGGATAAACTATCATGCTGCAATCAACTTGAAAACTTAGTTTCTGAATCTAGCATTTCAGATAATTCAAATCTTATTCAAACCATTGAAAATAATTTCGATAAAACCCAATTAGGAGAAAATTCTAATAGTTATTCATTATAATCCTTCGGAATTAAGAAAATGTCTCTGACTAACTCTCTACCATTATTCAATCCTTTTAGCTACCCATTAAGGAAATTTCTTCTACTCCGACAGTAAACTTAGGAAATAATAATAAAAAATAAATCGAATTATTTCAGAAAATTTTTCATATTCTTGGTAAATTAGAAAAACCCCTTTCACCAGAACAAACAACTTGTATTTATAAGTCATCCTATAATAATAAATCTAAGAATTTAGATCCAAAATCTAGTTCCTCAGATGAATCAATTCTGATCCGAGTTATCAAAAACAATTCCAAGAAATTTCCAAAATTAAGGACCCCATTTATCATAAAAATAAATTTAAAAAGCAGTTGTTTTAGAACCCAAAAAGACAAATTCAAAATGAAAAATATTCAAAAAATGTGTCTTAAATATGGTAAAACTAGGCACATGGACAATAAAAAGAAAACTTTATGTACAATCCTAAATTTCAAGGAAAAATATTCAAAGCTATCCATACGCAACAAGAATACTTTTCCAAAAATCAAGAAAGCCTATTCCAAACAAAATTAGATTCTGGCTATAAATTGATTGATCAAATTATTTTCAAAAAATGGTATATTTATATTACTTTAAAATTTCAAGATACTTTTGAGTTAAAAACAGAAGAACAACTTCTCAGTGTTACTGAAATTTCATTGCAAATTAAATACAAATTATCTAATGCTTATATTTGTAATAAAGAACACTGTTTCAAGAATTCATTCATTCCCGTTAAAAGTATAAGCAAGAAATTATTCTCGGCCTCCCTTTTGTTACTCAAATCTATCCCTTTAGGGTAAATCACGATGATATTCATACCAATATTATGACACTTGAAGATAGAAAACTTCAAGAAATAATGCTTTCTCTTTTAATTCACGACAATTCTAAAAAAGCCCTTTGGAAAATTCAAATATCTGATTTCAGGCGTCATGACTCCTCGGATGAAGAAGTTACTCTTTGTCCTAACAATTGCAATGTTATCATAAGAATCAATCTCAAGAAGAACTCCTCTTTGATATCATTGAAAAGATTGAAGGACTAGAAATCAAACTTACTGCCTCCATAAGCTTAAAAATTTGTTACTAAGAGATAAAGTTGTCAAATCAAGAATACAATCTTTTAGCTTAAAACAAATACTAGAAACCTATGAAGAACAAGGATCAAATATCTCAAAACCCATAACAGTCAGAGAATTAAAACAAGTAGTCAATCAACTCAAAGTCGAAGTTAAAGAGTTAAAAAATCAAATTAAAAAGCAAATCCTCCTTGAATAGACAAATTCAATCCTCATTTCTCAACTTCGAGAGCTTGAAAATTGAGTTTTTTTTCTTAAATCTTCAAAACCTCCTAATCAATCTCTACCATCTTCTCCTAAATTAAATCCAGATGACCAAGATCATGGATCATTCCTTTTAGTTATTAATCGTATTGATTTTCAAAAATGGTATGTGTCCGTAATTATTGCAGTCAAAGACGTCAAACTTCATTTCATCGCTCTACTAGAAAGTGGTGCTAATATGAATTGCATTCAAGAAGGTTTAATTCTTTCAAAATATTTTAAAAAAACCAAAGAAAAAATGACTAGTGCTACATGATCCAAACTTCAAATTAATTACAAGCTTTCAAATGTTTATATTTGCAACAATGAATATTGTTTCAAAAATGTTTTTATACTTGTGAAAAATCTCAAACAAGTAGTTATTCTTGGAACTCCCTTCCTTACTTAAATATATCCTTTTACTATCAATTCCAAAGTAATTTATTCAAATAGCTTTGGAAAAGAAATCATTTTCAAATTTGTTTAAAGATATGCAGTTCTTTAAGAAGCTTTAATCTCAAAAATTATTTCTGCTAATGAAAAACAAATAGCTTTTCTCCAAACAGAAATTATTCAAGTCAGTATTGAAGAACAACTTGTTATACCAAAAATTCAACAAAAAAAATCAAAAGTTAAAGAAATTATTTGAAGAATATGTATGTGCTGATATCGCAAATACCTTTTAGGACAAAAAGCATTATATGGTAGAATTACCACATGAAAAAGATTTGATGAGAGAAATATTCCAATAAAAGCGCACCCTATTGAAATGAATAAAGAACTTTTAGTGTTTGCAAATAGGAAATTCAATCTTCATTAAACAAAAAGCTTATTAGACACTCCAAATCTACTTGGAGTTATGCATCCTTTCATGTCTACAATTAAGTAGAAAAGGAACGTGGTGTTCCTGGATTAGTCATGAATTACAAACCTCTAACGAAAGTTCTTCGATGGATAAGATATCCAATCCCAAAAAAAACGATTTATTAGGATGCATAATTATATGAGGCAAAAATATTTTCAAATTTTGATATGAAATCCGGCTTCTGGCAAATTCAATTTGTTAAAAAAGACAGGTATAAAATTGCATTCACAGTTCCATTTGGTCACTGCGAATGGAGTGTGACGTTATTTGGGCTCTAAGAACACTTCTTCTGAATTTCAACATATTACGAATGATATACTCAATAATTATTCCGAACTTTCAATAGTTTACATCGATAATGTTCTTATTCATTCAAGAAATTTTGATAAATTATTTCAAGCATCTGAAAACATTTTTCAATGTCATTAAAAGAAATGGTTTAGATGTTTCCACTGAAAAAATGAAAATATTCCAAACAAAAATTTGGTTTTTAGCCCATGACATTTTTAATGGCACTATTAAACCCATTCAACGATCCAATTAATTTGCAAAAAATATTTTCAGATGAAGAAGATAAAAATTAATTATAAAACTCCTAGGTTGTCTCAATTATGCCGCAAATTTTTTCCATAGACTTTGAAAAATTTGCAAACCATTATTTCAAAAATTGGAGGAAACGCCTCCTGCACGTCTCATGAACATACTCAAATGCTCAAACACAATAAAAGTAAGGTCAAGTCACACCTATGTCTTGGCATACCGAATTCATATGCATCCAAACCCTTTGT
>NCQV01001485.1:0-13751 GCA_002740545.1 Lophocereus schottii | reverse complement strand
TAAAGCTAGCTCAGATCAAGACTTCTTGTTGTTCAGTTGTCGTGTCAAGAAAGAGTATGCTGCTCCAAACACCTTGTTAAACATGTTTCCACGGGTGATCTTGCAAGCTGAATGTAAGAACTTGTTTCCACGGGTGATCTTGCAAGCTGAATGTAAGAACTTGTTCTTCACGGCTTAACCCTATGTTGGGCAAGGTTTGTTGTTTGCTGATCTTGTGTCATTGAAGCTTGGAACCTGTTCTTAAGATTTGTTCTCAACCACTTAACAACAGGTTAGTTCAAATGTCACAAACAACTGTGCAGCCCTGTTTGGAGAGCTTGTTTGGAACAACATTACTAAGACAAGTATATCACACTTGGATTTGTTATCATCAAAACTAAATATAATTAAGCAACACACTTAAATGCCAAGTATGGAGGAAGTTATGAGGTAAATACCGAGCAAGGGTCGATCCAGGACTCCAAAATGCATAGTTCTAATTATGGGCTTCATTGAGGAGATTACAACTGTAATTTTGGAGATTAATTAGCATGGCATTATTATTTACAGGAAGAATCGACAAATGGCAGCACCTCTATTGGTGGAATAGAGCCTACTCAAGGTCCTTTAGAAAATAGAGGATGAATCCTAAAAAATACAGCTCATAATGATTGTAATTATCCTAGGCATCTTAATTTTTCTATGATATTTTGCAAGCCTCCTATTGGCCCACTTTTCACACTAATGCACAACTAATTGCCCCTCTAATTAGGTATTTATAGATCCAATTACAACCATGAAAATTCAAACTTGGTGAATGATATGAGAGCTTAAAAATTGGTGTTTTTCTCAAAATCTTTACAAGCATGTTGTCAATGATCCAAAACGGGTGTGCTCTATAGAGTCTGAGTCATGGGCTTGGTAAGAAATCCAAACAGGGATTGAGGTTAATTTACCTCCCAAATGAAAGGCCATAAGTTGCAAGTGAATATATAAGGTGAAATTGAAGTGAGATGGTACTCTTGAGATATATGAAGCCTGACTTGTCATAAGAGGAGAAAATTTAAAGCTGAGGTTGATTACATTAACATGTGCTCACTAGTAGTCAAGATGTCTACAATTCACGTTGTAATTGCTTAGGTTTCTTCCAAAAAGTCCCTCTTTTCCAAATAGAGGCCAATAATACCTTCTTTCATGCTAACCTTCATGAAGAGGTTTATACGAAGATGCTCAAAAGATTACCTAATACTCATAACAAGGCATGCAAACTTCAAAAATTCTTATATGGCCTTAAACATGCTTGCGGACAATGGTTCTCAAAGTTACATAATTTCTTTAATTCTCATGGCTATGCTTAGTGTTGACTATTCTTTCTTTCTTAAGTGAACTGCTAGTCATCTTACCATAGTAGCGGTTTATGGTGAGGACATATTAGTCATTGGTTTTGACCTCACCGAAATCACTTCTCTCAAAGTCAATTTGAGTGCCACGTTTAGTATAGAGGATCTAGGTAAACTTCATTATTTTTTGGGGTTTGAGGTGAGTTATCTAGAAGATGGAATAGTATTTACTCAAAAGAAAGTCACTCAGGAGTTATTATAAGATTTTGGTTTTCAGCATGCTATTCCTATTGCCACCGCGCTTCCTATCAATTACATATTAGCTTTACATGATGGAGAGCGATCATCAAATGCTTTAATATATAGAATATTGGTTGGCAAGTTAAATTTTTTTACAAACACCCGACATGATCTTCCCTACACTGTTAAGACTTTAAACTATTTCATGCAACATCCATGGAATATTCATATGGAGGCTCTTAAATATGTTTTGAGGAACATCAAGGGCACTTCTAGGCAATGTATTATTCTCAAGAACAGTGACAATACTATCGTACGAGCTTATTATGATGCAGACTAGGCGTCTTAACTTTATTTTAGGAAGTCAGTAACTCACTATTTGGTTCTTATTGATCAATCACCCATACGTTAGAAATCGAAAAAGATAACCATAGTTTTTAAGTCATCAACTAAGGTAGAGTATACAACCATAGCATTAAGCCAACCAATCTACTATTCAAATTGCTCATAACCCAGTGTTCAATGAACGAATTAAGCATATTGAGATTGATTGTCGTTTCAGAAGAGACAAAGTGTTAGAAGGATTGATCTAACTATCTTATTTGCCTACTCATTGTTAGATAGCTAATGTTCTCACTAACCACTCCCTTCTTAGCAGCATTGGACTTCTAAACAAGCCTGTGATGCTCTTGCCATCACCTCCCAACTTAAGGGGATACTGGAGTACATTCTGATTCAATAAATCAAGTTCGTGATTTCTAGCTTTTTAAGTAATAAGGTGGCATCACCATTCTACTAGCCTAGTTAATTGCCTTCCTTAACTATAATATTTATTGCTTTACTTTGTTTCCTAGTGATGTTGTACAAATTAGGACCTAGCTAGCTTTATTTATAGGCTGGTATAGACTGTGCTTTTACACATGTAAAGAGATACTCCATTTTATATTGAGAATAATTTCTCCCACCACACAATCTCTCTCTTCCTTTTACTTTATCAATGGCTTCCTTAAGGGAAGATCATGTTGAAGAAATATTACACACTCGAATTGTCTCAGAATTTCGCCACTCTAGCATTCCCAAAATGACATGCAATCCTTCCTACTGGGTCATTCCTTAGAATTAACTCTGGTAAATCTACCATTCATCCTAACCCTCAAAATGTAACACTTTAGCTGATTCCCCTTCCCCTACGTCCCCCATTTTTTATGTTCATCAAACCCAACTCGGAATTTATTCTTGACCTTTGGCACTCCATTTCTTTAGCCAATATTGGCACAATCAGTCAAAAAATAAACCGATAGATTAGGGAGGTGGTAGACCATTACATGAGGGAAGCAATCTTCAATCAATGTTTTTCAGCCTTCTGCCTGGAAATTCAAGGAACCAAAGATCCCAAAATTTTAACTGTTCTTGCAAGTCTTGTGACCAAGAATCGTAGGCGAGCATAGAGAAGAGACAGGTCTAAGCCCATTTTAGAAACTTCTCCAATTCTTCCAGTTGAACCATCCATCAAATTTTATGAAGATCAACATTATGTATGACTTTCCACATGAGCAACTTCTATAATGCGGACCTCCATTCAACCACTGAAGGAATTGGTGCCAAACAATCCCACTTGTTGTTGCTACCTCCACGTCGATATATCAAAACATGTTCTTCACGATGAGTAGATACCGGAGGATCTTAGCTTGGAATGTTACACATAGTTCATTTGATAATTTCTTCATATTTCGAAGAGATCTATTCAGGAACCATCAACCTTGTATTCTAAATCATGTGGGATCTCCTCAACATAATCATAGTATTAAGGTCATCCAGGATAGGTTTGGGTTTCCTAATTTAAATTTGTCGAACATCTATTCAAATGGGGTGAGATTTTCCCTTTTTTAAAAGCCCTTGTGCACACCTTTGATTTTATTTCAATAGAACCTTCGCTGTTTTATGACCTTATCACCTTGGCCCTAAATGAATTTGAAGTAGTACTCTCAACTATTGATGGACCCTACTCCTCGTCCTAATGTCCTCAGCTCTTAAACTACTGGCACAATATCCCCCTCCCAAAATTATCCATGACTTTGGTGGGGGATCTCAACAGCATCACATAGCAAACAAAGAAGTAGGGACGTAGGTTATTTTATTTTTCTAATTCTTAGGCTTTTTTTAATTCCCTTAACCCTTTCTCTTTAATTGATTTGGGTTTTCTAGGCTTGCTTTTACTTGGAATAATGGTTGTAATGGGCCGTTGAATCTAAGACTATTTGGATAGGGCTTTGGCCAACCCCAGGTGGTTGCAAACCTATCCTCATACTCTGGTAATTCATCTCTCTCGTATTTACTAACTCATCTCCCTCATATTTATTTGGAGTCTTGTACTTGTGGACCTCAAACCTCATAGTCCTTACCATGTGTATCCTTTTTGTTGCTTGGTGGTCTAGACTAAGCATTTGGATTTCAAAAGATTCTTCTAGCTTCATTGGAATCCCAACTTTACTTTATGGGACAATATCAACAAATTTCACTAATAAGGCTCATTATGATATAAGAATATTTTTTAGAACGTAGTAGCAAACAAGAAATAGATTTGGCTAGACTTTCAGGGATCCCAATAGCTTTAGGCCAAGGGCCTAACCCCTTTTCTTGAAATTCTTCTAAACAAATTGGTTGAATTATATTACTAACTTATTGAGATGGAAAAACGTATTTGTGCCCAATGGGCTTGTGTTTATAACCATCTCTATGAAGATCTGAATATTAAATATTTCATATGGTGGTGAGCATCCATAGGGCCAAGAAATTAGTTTCAATGCTCAAAAATGATAATGACCAGTACGTAACGGAATCAGAGGAGATATCTCAACTTATCAAACTAGTTTTCTCATTTCTACCAATCTAACAATGAAATCCCCTTCGACTCTTTAATTTCCCATAACCTTCACCTTTTTTCACTGAGTTTGGCCATTTGGATAAGCCATTCCAGTTATAGGAGCTTAAGGAGTTGTTATTTAGCATGAATTCATATAATGCACCTAGGGTAGCTAGCATACAAGCTTATTTTTTCAAATTTAGTTCGAAGAAAACCCACATACTCTAGTGAATTTTGCTAATGAGATGCTACCTAACCCCACCTAGATCCAGGCTATGAACCGAACCTTTCTATGCCTCATTCCTAAAAGGATAATGTCGAGGAGGTTACTGATTTTCAACCTATCTGTCTTTCCAATACCTCTTACAAACTGTTGTTAATTAATCATTAACTATATTAACCCTTTTCAAGATCTATGTATAAGTCCTACTCAGTCCAATTTTGTTCTGAGATGTAGTATCATAGACAATATTATCCTAGTTGGAGAAATATCCCACTCTATTGGTAATAAGTAAATAAGACTAAACCAATGGCTATTAAAGTAGATTTGTCTAAGGCGTATAATAGTTTAGTATGGCATTTCATAAAGGATACCCTTCGATTTTTTGGATTCCTTCAAAAAAATAGTGATCTTATTATGGACTGCATTAGTGTAGTATCCATGCAAATCTTGAAGGGTGGCGGAGTAGGCCTGTTTGGCGGAGTACGCCAAGAAATAGGTTTAACCTATCTAAGGGAGTCCTCAAGGAGATCTCTTATCCTCGCATGTTTTTCCATTATGTACTTTCTTAGATCACCCAGGAATTAGATAACAATAAGCTTTGGACCCCTTTTAAAGTTAGACATTGTTAGGGGTCCAATTTGTTCTATGCCGATAATACTATTCTACTTAGGAAAGCAACCCTTGATAATATATGAAATATGTTGAAGATACTAAAGAAATTTAGTGAACATGTAGGTTTTTCAATCAACATATTTGAATCTCGATTGATTTCCCCTAAGTCCCTACATCATAGAAACAATCTGTAGGATTCTGTCCCACTATGTGCATATACCTGCATCTATATCCTTTGGTAAATACTTAGGAACTCCTTTGGTTACTCATAAACTGAAAAATTTTGATTATGAACACCTATTAATTGAATTTAAAAGAGACTTATAGGTTGACAAACTAAGTTTATTAGTTTTATAGGTAGGGTTACCCTTCTCAAATCATTGTCTATTTACCATATGCAAGCAACTTTACTCCCCTCTAAAATTACACACATCATGGAAGAAGCTACAAGATGATTTCTTTGGAATGATGCTAAAAATGCTCAATGTTTTGCAGAAATTGAGAGGAATCATTTGCTTACCCAAATCTAGGGAATTTCATCAAGCAAAGTAACTTTGCTTCAATTCCCCTATTCTAGATGTCATCCACATCCAAATCAACCCACACTCAAAATCAAAACAACCTTAAAGACATTCAAGGACCCCTTCTATTTTATCTCAGAGATCATTCAGATGAACTTCATTTTACTACATTCGAAGGCCCTTGATAAAATGAATATGCCATATTGATTCACTACGGTCAAGGGCTCTTCAATTTATGGCAGTCCTTTTATTCATATTTAAAAATACTCAAGTTCTATAGATGACTTTTGGAACAACTCTACAATCATCCAGTACTCATCGTGGTACCTATTGGTTATATTCAAAACATCCATTTTTATGGACAATACATCACATATTATTGGCAATCCTTTGATTAGTATATCATCTAATTTATTCAACGGGTTATTCCTGATGCGCACATCTGTCCAGCTAATGAGCATCAGTTCTTTTACTCTAAGAAATTAGATCAGTATAGTTTTACTAACTATCAAACTCCATTATCACCCACACGTATTTAAGACCACCAGTGTAGCATATTACAAGAATATTCCAGACTCTACAACCAATAGGGGACACTATACAGCAAAACCCCTTGGAATTCGACACGTAATTCAACATACAAGCACGCAATAATAAAAATCAAGAAGCAGCTATCAAATTTTAACACGCTTGTCAAACATCAACCATTCAAAAATGTCCGAGCACAATTGTTCAAGATCAGTCCACTATTCTAGAAGCTTCGATAATCTTATCTTTATCACTATACTATTAAAATGTTAGAAATCTTATCGTGTTAATAAATATCTTATGCTGTATATTTTATTTTTTGGGCCTATATAGAAGCTTCAAAGTTGTAAGTGTAAGGCAGAACTTATCTGTCTCTTTCCTTTGTACATTATCCTTCCCCACCTTCTCTCTTATCCTCTGCTTCCTTGTACAATTCATCAGCAATATTCAATCAATAGCAGTAAGTTCATTCAACAACTTTCTCTGTGCAAATTTTGTTAATATGCTTTGTACGTGATTCATTCTTTCGATTCCATCACTTTCCTACTAGTTGGAATCATTCATATTAAATCAATTTTCAAGCTTTGCATTATTCATATATGTAAACTTTGTTTATGCTTATAGTTTTAATCAATTGTTAATCAAGCTTTATTCCTAATTAATCTTGTTTTACTATTTATTAATCAAGTTTTACTATTAATTAACCTTATTTTGTAATTTATTTCAAATTTAAAAATTTGTACACAGATAATTGTGAATGGTTGACGTCTGACAAGCTCATTAAAATTGGACAGCTACTGCTTGATTTTTATTATTGCATGCTTGCGTGTTGAATTTCAAGGGGTTTTGCTGTATAGTGCGCCCTGTTGGTTGTAGAGTCTTGAATATTCTTGTGATATGCTACACTGGTGGTCCTAAATGCAAGTAGTGGCAATGGAGTCTGATACGTAGTAAAATAATACTGAGATGATCTCTTAGAGTGAAAGAATCAATCCAAATCTTGAATGCAGGTAGGTTGATTTGGATGGGGAGGACTTCTGGAGTAGAAGAATTGAAGCAAAATTACCTTGCTTAAAGAAATTCCCTAATGGGGCAGTCAAGAAGGGAATTGTTGTCTCAATGAATTTAATATCAAAATTGAAAATGGAAAGCATTGCTTGCCAGTGAGCAAAAATTTGAATATTTTGAACTTCTCTTTGTAAAATTTCTTTTGCAGTTATGCAGTCACTTCTTAATAGGAAATATAAATCACCTTGATGAAATTTTGAAATACATAAAACAATAGATAAAAATTCCATTTTAATTGTGGGATGATGAATTTGAGGTCCACCCTAGGCTCTACTATGGTACCTTGCTAATTGTTCAAGATTTAGGTCAAGATGCTACATGAGAATTCCACTAAAGCTATTATCTGATGCATCTATTTGAATTATAATGAATGCATGCAACCAAGACATAGGAATAATTTGACTCTACTTTTGATGTATTTGACTATTTGAGTATGCGCATGAGACCGTGCAAGAGGATTTCGCGTGAGTCTTCGAAATAATGGTTTGCAAATTTCCCTAAGTTTGGGGGAAAAATCTGCAATGTAACTGAGACCACCAAGGAACCTTTACAATTGATTTTTATCTTTGATTTCATCTGGAAATTTATATACAAATTCAATGGATCGCTGAATGAGTTTAATAGTACCATAAAAAATATCATAGTATAAAAACCGAATTTTTGTTTGAAACAATTTCATTTTTAGAGTAGAAACAACTAAACCATTTCTTTTGATGGCAATGAAAAATATTTTTAGATGTTTGATATGCTGATCCAAATGTTTTGAAAAGATAAGAACCTCATCAATGTAAACCATTGAAAATTCAGAATAGTCACTGAGTATATCATTCATAATATGCTGAAATTCGAAAGGAGCGTTTTTGAGTCCAAATGGTATCACATTCCATTCATAGTTTCCAAATGCAACTATGAATGTGGTTTTGTATTTGTCTTTTTCAGTAATTTGAATTTGGCAAAAGCCAGACTTCTTGTTGAATTTTGAAAATAGTTTTGCATCATATAATCTTCCTAATAAATGTTTTTTGTTGGGAATTGCATACCTTATCCATTGAATAATTACTTTGTTGGGTGGTTTGTAATTTATGACTATTCTAGAAACACCACGTTCCTTTTCTGCTTGATTGTAGACATAGAAGGCTGCATAGCTCCAAGGAGACTTGGAGGATCTAATTAGCCTTTTGTCTAATAAAGATTTGAATTTTTTTGGGGCAAAATTCTAAAACCTCTTTATTCATTTGAATAGGGTATGCTTTTGTTGGAATATGTCTTTCATTAAAATCTTTTTCATATGGTAACTCTACTAGATGTTGCTTTCTACCCCAATAGGCGTTTGGGATATCAGCGTATATATAATCTTCAAATAATGTCTTAATCATTTGAATTTTTTGTTAAATTTTTGGTACAAGAAGTTTTTTTCCAATATCAGCTTGAATAATTTATGTTTGAAGGAAAGCTATTTGTTTTTCTTTGGCAGAAATAATTTTTGAAATTCAGGCTTCTTGGAGAACTATAATATCTTTTTTTTTGGGGGAGAAGAAAATTTGAATCTAATTTCTTTTTCAAGAATATTTGAATAAATGCCTTTAGAATCGACAGTAAAAGGATATATTTTTAGCAAGGAATGGAGTTCCAAGGATGACTTGTTGTTTGAGATTTTTGACAAGTATAAAAATATTTTTGAAACAATATTCATTGCTGTAAATATAAGCATTTGAAAGTTTGTAATTAATTTGAAGTCTAGATCCAATAGCACTAGTCATTTTCTCTTTTGTTTTTTTAAAAATATTTTGAAGGAATGAAACTTTCTTGAATGCAATTCATATTGGCACTGCTATCTAGCAAAGTGATTGAATGAAGTTTAAAATCTTGGACTATAATAGTAACAAAAACATATTTTTAAAAATCAATACAGTTAATGACTGAAAGGAATACTTCATGATTTTGATTTTCTAAACTTAATTTAGGAGAAGATGGAGGAGATTGCTTAGGAGGTGTTGAAGATTCAAGAGAAGAAACTCGATTTTCAAGCTCTTGAAGTTGAGAAATAAGGATTCAATTTGATTCTTCAAGGAGATCTTGTGCTTTAGTCTGATTTTTTAATTCTTTAACTTTGATTTTGAGTTGATTTACTTCGGCCTTATTCTTTTCGTAGTTTAATAGACCCAACTCACTCCATTCCAATTCCAGCCACACCTTCCCCTCTTTCCCACATCATCCCATACTTTAAAAAAAATACCACTCCTTCCCACTACCCACTCTCACCCACTTTCACCCACTCCTTTCCACTCGTAGATAAAACTTTTTTTTTTCATATTTTGAAAACTTTTATAATTTATGTAACTGTATATATGAATAGTCTGATAATAATTATGAAAAATTTTATTTATTTTTCAGATGTTATGGAAATATTTGTTAGTCGAGCCGAAAATTGTAGATGACGTAATTTTTGTTATATATATTGAAGAAATAATTTTTTATACTTTGTTAAGCAAGTGTTAGTTTTTTAATGACTGGTAGATATTTTGGGTTTGATTCTGTATATGGAAAAGATGTTTAAATTTTTTTTGGTTGGTTATGAAATATTTGTTATAGATCATCAAAGCATGGATGATTATTGCAGTATATGCGACATTTTTATTTTTTGTTTATCATAATTTGGGGCCAAATTTGTAGATGTTTTTTTGGCATAATGAAGGAATGTACAAATTTTTTTTTGGCATTGTTTGTAATTCTTGACATGAAGTGCAAACATATTGTACGTGTATTTTGAGCGGATATTTTTGTTCTTATGCATTAGTAGCAAAATATTTGAAGTTACTTACACAAATTGCAGATGATTATTTTTCTTGTAGTGAGGGTCTGTTCTTTTTGTTGTTAAATGGATGAAGTTGGTTGAAATTGCTAGAAGTTGGTTAAAGTAAGTTGAAGTGGGTATTTTTTTTTAAGTGGGTTGAAGTAGATTGAAGTGAGTATTTTCTTATTGAAGTGAGTTGAAGTTGGTTGAAGGAGGTTGAAATGAGTTGAAGTTGGTTAAAGTTGGCTGACTTTATTTTTGCATGATGGATAAAAGTTGGTTCAAATAGTGGGAAATGGATTGAAGTTGGTTGACCAGGGCTGAAATGGGTTGAAGTTGGTTAAAATTGGTTGAAATTGGTTGAAGTTGGTATTTTTTTTTTTTTGAAGTTCATGAAGTAAGTTGAAGTGGGTTGAGAATGGTAAATTTGGATTTACCGACGAAAAGAACAAAGCTTGAACATATGTGTATTTTTTTTCGTTGTTTCTATTTGATCAATATAAGAAAAAAATATATCTGTAATTTGTTTTACGAATAATGAAAATTACAGTTTTTTTAGATAACAACGGCTAAGAAACAATATTTCGTGCCTGAGTCATCATAGAAAAAAAAATTTTCAATCTTAAAAAATTTTAATCATCGGTAATTATTATCACAAATAAAAGATTACATTAAAAAAAATACGTAACTTACATCAACTCTCCCACTTCATTCAACTCCTTCCCACTTCTTTCCACTCCTTCTCACCCTTTCCCACACTTAAAAAAAATACAACTCCCACCCACTCCTTCCCCCCTTTCTCACTCTCACCAATTCCACACCTGTGATTTCCCAACAAAAAGAACAGGGTCTTCTTGTTTTAATTTTTTAACTATTACTGGTTTTGAGAGGCCTAACCCTTGTCCTTCATAGGTTTCTAGTACTTGTTTTAGGCTAAAAAGTTGTATTCTTGATTCACTAATTTTATCTTTGAGTAATAAATTTTTTAGCTCATGGAGGTATTGAGTTTTGATTTCTGATTCCTTAATTCTCTCAATGATATTAAAGAGGAGTTCTTCCTGAGAATGAATAAATTCTCGCAACAATATTATTTATTACAAATATAAGTATTAGATAATTTATATTTAACCTGTAACGGATTTCTATTAATACTAAGAGGTTGTTCCTTAGTTCCTTCATAATATTGGGTTGAAATTAATATTTCCTTGATGTAGTTCTGGTCTGTACCACTGTCAAGTTATTATTTTTAACTTAAAAGTGTCTTGAATTTTTAAAGTAATATAAATATACTAGTTTTTAAATTTAATTTGATCGATGATTAATAAAGATTTATGGTTAGAATTTGATTTTCTTTGATTTATGGTTTGAGGAATATATAGGTGTTTAGAGTGAGCAGTGGTAACTTTGAATATTTTCTTTTTAATTTTAGGACTATTTACTCCTAATTTTTCCTTTTATTGGTCATATGCCCTATTTTGCCATATTTAAGGCGCATCATTTTTCTAGATATTTTTTGTTTTGAATTTGATTTTTCAAGTTGTAAAACAACTGGCTTTAAATTTCTTTTCATGATACATGGAGTTTTTAATTTTGAAAATTTTTTGGAATTATTTTTGGTAGTTCGGGTAAGATTTGATTTATCTGAAGAATTAGATTTTGGATCTAAATTCTTAGCTTGATGGTTATAGGATGATTCAAAAATAGAAATTATTTGTTTTGGTAATAGGGGTTTTTCTGATTTATCAAGAACATGGAAAGTTTTTGGAAATAATTTGATTTTTTTATTATTATTGTTTTCTACATTTACTGTTGGAGTAGAAGGAATTTCCTTAATGGGTGTGCTGAAAGGATTGAATAAACATTGAAAGTTAGGCTAGGGAATTTTCTTAATTGTGGAGGACTCTAACGAATAACTGTTAGAATTTTTTCCTAATTGAGTTTTATTGAAATTATCTTTAGTGGTTTGAATAGGATTTGGATTATCTGAAATGCTAGATTGAGAATATAAGCTTTCAAGCTGATTACTGCTGGATGGTTTATCCGTATAGAGTATTTCTCTTAAGGGAGAGTTTTTACAAGTATTTTGAATTTCTTGCTCTGGGGAAGAAGACGAGGGATGACTGAAAACAGTTGTTTCTTTTATGAGAAAACTATGCTAAATTTTGCGTAGTGGCACACAAGAATTCATTATAATTTGGAATAGAAACTCGATGCTTTGGAAGAAAATCATTTAGCTAATCGAAGAAAGGTATATTTTCTTTGATTTTGGATAATTGAGTATAATAAATGGTTTTAAATAATTGTTGCATATCTTTAAAAAAATAAGAAAAGAACGAGTCTCTATAAGACCGATTATAATCTTGATTGAATTATTTATTAAGATAAACTCTGTTAACTTGAAAAGTTAGATTACTAAAAGAGGTTGATTTAGGAAAACCATTTTGCTTGAAACAATTTCCTTTTTGAAGCTAAACTTTAGTAGAAATTATGCGTGAATGCAAATGAGACTTATAGGATGATGATGTCATGCTGATGTTATGATGATGAGATGATGATGATGTCATCATCATGCTAAGATGATTAGTCTAAGAATAATCAATTAGACTAAAGAAATTAATCAACACCAAATAACACATAAATATGCACTTATCTCAGATAGAAAATCGCTAGATACCGAGCCATACACTGCCGGACCACACCAGGACCACCTTCACTCCAATCCCTTTACTACCGAGACCACCAATCACCCGACTAACCAACGGACTTACTAGAGGCGCCCTAAAGACTTACAAAAGGCTGACCAAAATGCAGCTAACCAACATAGATTCCATGCCAAATAACCAGCTTATGTACGTCTTTAATGAGGATATTTATATATTATTAAGGGTTAACTAACCTTCTTTGGGATAGTTGGTTAGTCCATCGACTAATCACAAGGACTTAGCCCAGATACATGATGGTAAAGTTTAAACAAAAAGTTAATTAAGATATTACTAGACACTTAATTACTTAGCTAGACACTTGGATAACTTGACAAGACACTTAACTAATTTGACTAAACACTTGGGCAGGCACTTGACTAATACTTAGCTAACACGTGGTTAACACATGGTTAATTTGACTAGACACTTGGTTAACTTGACCTGACACTTGGGTACTGTACTAGACACTTGGCTCTGATACTAGTTGGGGACAGGACCAAGTGTAATTTTTACTTTGAAATAAATTACAAAACGTGATTAATTAATAGTAAAACTTAATTAATTAAGAGCAAAGCTTGATTAATAATTGATTAAAATAATTGCCATGAAGAAAGTAATGCATATGTATAGTGCAAAGCTTGAAATCAACTCAATATCAATGAGCCTAACCAGTACATGAATAATGATGGATAGTGTGGGAGAAAAGAACTCACACGTAAAAAATCAATAGAAAATTTATGAAGTGAAGGTTGTTGAACGAACTTACTGATATTGATTGAATACCGCAGATTGATTACAACGAAAGGATACATAAATATGTATGTATGCATGCATGTATACATATATACATACATACATATGTGTGTGTGTGTGTGTGTGTG